>JBAMBO010001274.1:0-106810 GCA_037044535.1 Lordiphosa magnipectinata
GACCTCAAAGGTTTTCCGCTATGCTTCATCAACTCTTTTTCAGTACAGTGTCGTGCGTTCTTCTACATCCAGCTATGTCTTCTATATCGCAAATAATACTTTTAGTCTGGAAATGTTGTTGCCATTCTGCAAAGCATTGGTCACTAAGGATTTGCATAGCGACTAACTTAGGAAGTCTGTTCTGAGGTAGATTTTTCTAGTATATTTCAATTGTCTGTAAAGCGTATTGTGATAGAGGGTAGGTAGACCAGTCTCTAGGTAGGTGTATAGCAAATGATGGTGTGTTAATTGGCAGTTTAAAAAGCTTTTTAACAATATTACGTGCTAGTTTTTCCACATTGTCGTATTCCGCATAGCCCCATACCTCTGCTGCTTATAGCATAATCGATCTTGCCGTTGTCTTTTCTTGACATGAAACTTGTCCACGTGTTATTGATTGCAATCCTTGCTTCAGACAATTTGTGTCTGGTGTATAAAAGGCATGCAATATCATAACGTGCATTAATATGTACATCATGGATTTGAAATCAATGAGAATGAAGTAGATGGCTACAAAATCCACCTAGATGGTTAGCCTTGAGCATGAACACAATTCGCTATTCACACATACACGAGCCGACGGCATGCCGAGGCTTGTGCCGAGAGAGCAAACAGTTTTTCAGTCGATGACGCAGGTCAGAGCTGGTTTGCGTTGCTTTCTTTTGGCACACCAATACACTCTCCCTTTTTGGTTTCGCTTTTCTTGACAAACAAAAGACAACTATTATACCAAAAGCTTTTCATCTCACTCAGTTCAACTGCTCTTTGCACTCAACTTTAAATAAATCACTCAAGAAACTTACTCAGCTCACTCAAAGAGCTTTTGTATAACTAAGTAGAAGGCTTTAGCTCAGTCTAAAAGCTTTTCAACCAAGTCATATAACACTCCCCGTTCCGGGAGTAAGCTTTAGCAAACTTGAAAGCTCGTTGGGACACTCAAAATAGTACATTTTCATTTGAAAATAGATGAAGAACAGAAACCAGGCTGTCAACCCGCAACCGAATTTCAAAATTCACAATTTCAATAAATTTCAAAAAACTACGCGCCACGATAACTTAGCGATCGACCCCCCGCTCATTTATATCGATTAAGCATTTCCCCACATCCCTGGTTGGTCAACATCAACAGATGACATTGACGCTATCAAAAGTCGCTGGAACGTAGCAGCATCATGGCCCTTAAATTTGCTGCCAATTTAAATTTCCTTTTCACCGAGAAGGCCAACTCCATAGCGGAACGCATTTGCCTGGCCCATCAGCATGGTTTTCGTGCCGTGGAAATTCCCTATCCGGAGGGTGAAACTCAAGAGGTATTGGCCACGATTAAGGATACCGGCATGATTGTTAGCCTGGTGAACATTGCCTTTGACCGGACCAAGGATGAACTGAAATTTGGTTCGGCCAGCATACCCGGTGCAGAGCATCTCTTTAGCCAGCAACTGAACGAAACCATAGACTTTGCCCGAAATGCCAATTGCCAGAAAATCCATCTCATGTCGGGCATCATCAGCGGCGGCGGACTGGAAGCGGATCATTGCCAAAACCTACAGCTCCAACCTTAAGTTGGCCGCCGAAAGTCTCAAGACGCACCAAATGATTGGAGTGATTGAACCGATTAACAAATATGCCATACCCACCTACTATATGAACTCCTATGTGAAAGCCTCGCAGGTGTTGACCCAATTGGGATGCAACAATTTGAAGCTATTGGTGGACCTGTATCATTTGCAGCATATACAGGGAAATTTGACCAAAACTTTGGAGGAATATCGTAGCGTTATAGGACATTTTCAAATTGCTCAGGTGCCCAATCGGCATGAACCGGATACAGCTGGTGAGCTGGACTATGGCTATGTGTTCAAGACATTGCAGGACTTTGGCTATGAGGATTGGGTGGGATGTGAATATAGGCCAAAGACCACAACGGTTGAGGGTTTAGATTGGTTAAGCAAATTTGGTTATACATTTTGAGAAATAAATATATAAAACGTCTTTGCAACCGGCTGCCGCATTTAGTTACAATTGTGAAATTGACGCGCAAACATCATCATGTCAAGCTTCGGTGCTAAAGTCGATGCCAACTGGCCACCAATTCTGGGGAATATCCAAACATTGGATAAAACTTCTCACCAAATGAAATTGCTGCAACAGTGCCAATTTGTGGTGAAACCGGGGGGGACAGAGGTCGATGTGGCGGCTTTTATTAATAAATCCAGTCAATTCCCATTGCAGGTGAGTAAATCGGCAATGAATGTGATCTTCATGCCTTACAATGCAAAACCAGTTTGGCGTACAGAGTTGCCGGGTGGTGAGTCAACCTTTGGAGCGTCGTAGCTGCATTGCCAAGCAGATTGCCTCAGTTTATCCAGTGATACATGAGCGGACATTGGTTTTGTATCTAAACTATTTGGAGCATAAACGCAAGTGGGGTAAGCTTTGTCTTGGTCATTTATGTACAAAAGTTGGACTTCTTTTTGGGCACAAAACGTATGCTCCTCCTGTTCCAGTGGCACATTTAAGGGGTCATTCTCTGTCTAATTGGGGAGATTATCGGCGTCGCTTGATCTAGCCACTGTCACAACATATAGCTTGTTTTCCGCTAAAAGGCTAGATTTTCTATCGATATGCTATCGAATTCAAAAGTGCCAGCAATTTGAGCAGCTGCTGTGTGAATGGGGTTCTTGTTGTTGTTGTTGCTGTAACGGCTTTGTGGTTTGCAGGTTGTACGTAGGGGAGGGAGAGAAAGAAAGTTAGAGTTAGTTTGTGAATAAGAAAGGGATGTAGTATAGAGAGTGGGATTTATATAGTGGATAGTGGGGATGTCAAATCTTCTGGGTCCAGCCCCAGAAAGGTAGCGCACTCAATTGGGTGCGTCCACAGGTCTTGTGGTGGGTGTGTGGTTTGTGGGAGCATTAGGGCAGTTGAACAGGTGGCGTGTGTCATGAGGGTTTCCTTTGCAGTCAGGGCATTTATCTGCTACCTCGGGGTTTATTCTAGCTAGGTAGCTGTTTAGGAAGCATGAGTACCCTGACCTGAGTTGGGCAAGAGTCGTGCGTGTGGTCCGTGGCAGCCGTTTTTCTGAAGTGCTGATGGGTGGTGGGCGACCACCGAGCACTATGTTGCTCTTGAGACCATTGATCGCTGTGTTTCACTGTTTGCCTGTGGATTTCTTCATCCACTTTTATGGCATCAGCAGCCGACAGGGTGTTGGCATTGCTTGTCAGCTGTCTGATCGCAGGCATGAGAATGCTTAAATCTTGCCTGCTGGCGCGTGGGGGAAGGGGAACAGAGAGTGAAAGGTGGTTCGGACGCTCTGCCAATAGGCTGCTGACAAGAAATTGTTTGCCCAGCATGCTGCAATGGGCTTTGACTCCCAGCATTTGGACTTCCTTATGGAGATGGTCCTCATGTGTCATTGAATGGCATCCAGTGACAGTTCTGAGAGCTACATTCTGGGCCCTTTGCAGATTTCCCCATTGCGTCTCACTGATGGCAGGAGACCATGTCGGGGCTGCATAATCTGCGAGAGTTCTCCCTGTGGCCTTATATGTAGGTTGTAAGCAGCGTTTCCTTCTCTTTCCCCCATGAGCTGCCTGAGATGGCCTTTAGTGCCGGATTTCTCTCTCTTATCTTGCGAGCTGTGTTTTCGGTATGCTTGGCGTAGAAAAAGAGATTATCGAATGTCACCCCCAGAATCTTTGGGTATTTATTCGTGGGTATCTTTACTCCGTCCACGGTGACATCGAGTTGGGCGTTGCCATGGGCGGTGAGGGATTATTTAACACAGTGAGAAAAGTGTCCTGAAAAAACAGTTTTTTCTTCACATGTATTGGTGTCTACTCCGTCGTACCCTATTGCTTGGAAATTAAAACGCTTACCAATTACGATCTTTCGTACACAGACCAGAACATACGTAATTATTACACAAGCAAAGCGAGTGTAGACTTTGGAACTATTTCGCAAAAAGAAATCTTTGATAATAGAGACCATTTGAAAATTATAATCTTGATCAATGCTGCAAATTCCTGATATTATGAAGACGAAACCTAGGTTGAACTTTGCATTCTTATTTAGAAGCTTGCTCCATGACCTTTGGGATCGTTAATTTGAGATATTATGGACTTTATACATTTCTATATTCACCAAGAATGACAGAACCTGATATGGATAATGGAACCTGATATTCAAACCATAAAAAATAAATGAGGTAGTGTAATGCGTCGCTTACAGTGTTGACATTTTAGCTATTTAGTTGCTAGATCTAGCAATTTCAAAATTGGAAATACTATTAGCTACAAATCTGCCAATTTTTAAATTATGTTTAGATATTTTAAGCTATTTCGTTACTTTTAGGTCGTAATGCAAAATAATGACTAATATGGATGTGTTCCAGAAATCCCTAGAGATTTTCGTTCAAACGATTTGACTTGGAACTAAACTAGGAGAACTTAACATGTGAAATGATAGGAATAAGGATCATAGGTCAGTAAAACCGTACGGATTAAATCTACTTGGCCTTGAGCAGTCGGTTTCAAATCGCCAACTTTTGTCATCTAATCTAGTAGCCGGGCATATTTGTGGCACTTCATATATTATATAAGGGCAAGCACTTTTAATTCGAAATGCGAGCGTTTATACCAAAATCTCTAGAGATTTCTGGAACACATCCGATTATTCCGTTTGAAACCCAGAGCATTCTATACTCTTTAACTTCTCCTTAGAACAACGCCTCAGAAACGAATAAATTAGTAATGAATTTGGGCATTATCATTAGTAATAGCCCGTTAATGAGTGATTTGAGTAATGTTTAATGCCTGTGTTAAAAATTCATGATGGCAAATCCTATCAAAAAAAGCGAGGTATTTAGTGCCACCTGTTTTAAATCCAGGCTGATTTCAGTACTGAGCCCACCTAACGGGTTCTGTCACTACTGAAAAAACAGATTCCATAAGTCCCATTTTGGAATGGATATTATCAAATCTTTTTAACTGTGATATTATAATATCATTTTTTCATATCCTTTCAACGATTTTCAGATCCATTTGATGAAAATCTAAGATCAATTTTTCTTTAAATTGATAGTTACCAATATGTACAGATATGTATATCGATTTTTTAGCTCTCACTATACCTAGTAGTCGGAATTGTTTTGGTACATGTATTGAACACACTCTTTCTCGAGAACCATTGAACGCATTCACTCCAACTTGACGGCTATTTGACAAGTGACACTTACACTGCTCGCCACTTGAATAGGACACCTCTAAAGTCGATTTTTTATATGTTAATTGCTGCTAAACCAAGCCATCTAGGAAAATAATTTTTGTTTTTTTTATAAAGTTTATTTAAATGTAGCAATTAGACGAAAATTACCGAAATTATTCAAAAGTTGTAAGTATACAAAAAACATTGTTAACCAATAAGTAACAAATATTGGAGTCTTCATTTTGCACCACTTGAATAGGACACTTTATCTAAAAACCATTTAAGAATATTTCAATCCTTTTCAAATAACAATATTACTTAAATAAGAAATTACTAACATGTTTTTAAGCCAAAAAAAGTTTTTAATAGTGTGTTGAGCCTCCTTTTTTCTCCAAAACCTCACACATTCGGTCTGGAAGGGATGCATACAATTTTCCCAAATAATTCAACGATATCGAGCCCCATGCTAATTTGCTAGCTGCAATTAGTTCGGGAACGCTCGAATATTGCTGACCTGATCCATATACTTCACGTGTTAGCCATCCCCACACATTCTCAATGATATTCAAGTCCGGTGAACTAGGGTGGCCTGTTTAATAACTCCACGTTTTGGCTCGCTATATACGATTTAACAATCCGGGCCGTATGTATAGGGGCATTATCATGTTGATAAATCCATTTTAGATTTGCAAAAAGAGTTTGGAAGTGTGGAAAGGCCTCTTTCAATATACCATTATAGCACAACGCATTCATGGTGGTTGGAATAAATTTAAGCTCACAGGTGCCATAATAGGAAATGGCCCCCATACCATAATACCTCCAGCACTGCTGTGCAACTTATCAAGATGGTGTGGTTCTTTTCGAAGATCATGAAAATAGTAGCTGTAGTCATCTGGGGCCCTCCAAATTAAACTTTTTTTCGTCCGAAAAGGCCAACACGTTGCCACTCCGAAGTCCAGGTGACATGTGCGCGCGCGAAATCAAGGCGTTGTAACTTCCGAGCCGGGTTGGAAGAGGTGGCTTCTTCTTGATTTTTAGTCTCTTCAGGTGTGTAGCATTATTAATAACACGACGCATGGTTGTCAAACTTGCTTTAACGTTGCATTTTTCCCTTATCTTGGCCAAAGAGTCGTGCGAATTGGAAGCTTCTCTTAATATAAGTCGCTTGTCCGCGATGGTAAGCACACTGTGGGTGCGGCCCTTCATGTTTTTACCATAATAGCCTCATTATTTAAAAAATTTGTTATGGCGTGACGGCTCCTGTCGACTTTTTTTGCTATTTTGGCAATAGAAAGGCCAGAATCCTTGTAAGCTTGGATTTTTCCTTTCTCCGACTCAGATAATGAAGTGCCACGCCCCATTTTAATTTTTTGTAATTTTATATACACTTCAATTAAAGCAAAAAGTTTAAGTAAACCAAAATTTGTGTGCACGTGTCAACGATACCGACCAAATAAAATGCATGTTCTATTCAAGTGGCGCAAAAATTCCATTGAATTTTTGCGAATGCTCACATAAAGTGCAAACAACTTTATAACGGTTCTATTCCAAAACTTGGAATATACCAGAAAAAGCGAAGAATGCTTGCACAAAGATAATATGCTAAAAATACCGTTATTCTACCATTTCGTTTTCGAGTTACGAGCAGTTTTAAAGAGAGCATACAGGGTGTCCTATTCAAGTGGCGAGCAGTGTATGCTATATGACTGCATCAAAAGTTTTTGGCGTCAGTTGTTTGCAATCATGGAATGGGGCTCGCTCGTAGTTGGCCTGCAAGGTGAAATCTTTCGAATGTTGCGCCCACTGAAAAGCAACCGAAACGTTGTGTATCGTACCGTGAAGTTATTTGAGCATACTGATAAAATAAAAGACCGCGCCGAATCCGGCCCTCCGCGCACGACGACACAAGCCATCAAAGCCGTGATGGATCGAATTCGTCGAAATCCAAAAAATCCTGTCTCATGAGATGAATATCAGCAAGGACAGCATGCCAAAACGTGACTTGGGATTCAGTGCATACAAGAAACACACCGAACACTTGCTCACAACAGCCTTGAAACAAAAATTCAAGACAAAATCGAAAGCATTGCGTCGCCAGTGCGCGAACAATGCCCACAAACGAATTCTGTTTTTACCATATAGCAATCGTTCAACAAACAGAACGATAGAGTATATGCTGTGTCATCAGAACAAGCGTCCGAACTCATTCCGAGAGCTCAGAGAGGTCACCATCCGACTTATGTGATGGTTTGGTGGGGCGTCACCTATGATGGGGTCACCAAGCTACATTTTTTTGAAAAACTTCGGAGAAAGTGTATCAATGCGACGTTTTGGAAATGGTTGTGAAGCCTCTCAACATGACATTATATAAGATTCCGCTCAAAAGGCAAAAACGACTTCAACATTTCTACGGATGATTGGCCTGCTGGTAGCCCAGACCTGAATCCATTGGTCGAGGCTGTGGCTTGCTCTACTCGACACCCAAATATTTAGTCTTTGAAGAGCGCCCTTGTCCGAGCAGTGGACAATTTCTCAATGCATGAGGTGCGCATTTCGGTCGATGAGTGGCAAGAGCGACTTCAGCACAAAGTGGCCATTTCGTATGGCTTGCTATACTTGCTCTTTGGGTACGTTTTGTTTTTGTAATTGCACGGAAGATGGGAAATCAATGAGCGTATACATGCAGGGCGCGAGGCATACGAAACGACACACATGCAAACGATTTCGAGTGTATGCGTCGCCTAGAACAAAAACCGGGTTTGTTCTCTTCTTTGATTGGTGTTTGCGCGCGCAAGCAAACTGACCAACAACAATTTCATTATTAGTATTGTTGCTTTTCTCTGTGAGTATTGGTGAGTGCTCTGCCGTAAGCTTCTTTTTGGGCATGCCTGCTTTAGAGTGCGCTCTTGTCCGAGCAGCGGACAATTTCTCAATGCATGAGGTGCGCACTGTGATCGATGAGTGGCCAGAGAGACTAACCCTTTGGTGGAAGGCAGAAGGCGGTCATTTCGAATAAGTTGTTCTACGATATGTCGCCATTGAGTGACCGAATAAAAAAAGAAAGGTCAAAATCAGATAACTATATCTTATAGCATAAAACATCTGTGGCTTGCTCTGGTGAGCTGTTGGAGTTAAGTCGATGGTAAACTCCCGTTGAGGCCGTTGCTTCGATTGAGGGTCGATAAGCAAGTTCGCCTGAGCAAGCTGAAGTTGCCTTTCGGCGAGGTGGTTGTTTTGCCTCTAGTTGAGGACTTTGTGTTACCTCTAGTTGAGCACTTTGATTTGTCTCGATGTGAACTTTGATTGATATCAGTGTGAGAGCTTTGACAGAGCCCGAATCATTTAGAAATGTAGAGGTTGACAATTTGCAGCTAATACTCCCTTTTATGGCAAGTGAATGTATGTTCGCAGTAGACAGCTATTTTAGTTGTCCCTTGTGTTGCAGTTATTGTGATTGAGCAGCCGGCGATAAGCTGGCTCTCAATCTCAATGTTGGATTGAACACATGTACATAAGTGCAGCATCGAATACATGTGGGCTACAGGGCTTGGACTGCTTGTGTGGGCAGCAGGTGTGGACTGGTCCGGAACGCTTTCCATAGAAGGATGGCGGAATGGCTAATGTGGTTGAAGTGGTTGCTAACCAGAAAGGCGGCGACAGTAGGGCCTGGAATTTGCGCTGCTGCTGGTGTATACTGCTTGAGGCTCAGAAGGGCTATATGCGTGTGTACGAAAAGCCTCGAGCTGTTGCAAAAGATCAGCAAGCCCAGGCACAGAAATGAGTAACTTAAAGATAGTGGATTGAACTCATTCAACTCATTGACTGAAATTCTATTAACTTCTTTGCTGCTGCTGCCGAAACCTGGAATGTATGCATGTGTTTTGTTAGTGATGGACACTTTTCTTAGTGATGGGAGAGTGTGTACTTAAAAATTGAACTGTGCAAAACTGTGCTAATTTTAACTAAGTAGTCCAAAGAAGTCGCAAACTTTCGAATATCTTATATTTTTATCTATTTTCACTTCATTTGCATCTGTAAACTTGTATTACACTTTCCCCCAGCGAATGCCGTGGAACGTGCCATCTATGAGCCCCTCTCGTTGTGTGACTTTGTTCAGCGTCTGTTGGAGAAGCGTTGTGCCAGCTTTTTTGCCCGGAATGATCGTTATTTGCTCTTGACGGGGGAATCGGGTGCCAGTGGCTTTGAGACCATCGGCACGAATCAAGAGAAGGCTCCACTCTGCCTGGCTCAAGTGCTCAGCTATGATGACATCAAATTATCGGCTCTGCTCTCGGTCAGCTCCCACACAGAGTTCATCAATGAGGGTGAACGCACCAATTGTGGACGTGTGCCCCAGGATCGTAGTCAGCTGGAGCCAGAGGGAGTTATAATGGGTCTAATAGGAGCACGTTTATCGCGACGTAATCTCATGGAGTTTCAGGACATAATCATAGCACGCACACAAAATACACCAGAGCAGGGCTATGGCCAGAGTCAGATACATCCTGCCCAGAGCAAAGCCGCCAGCTATCGTCGCGTATGGCGTGATTTCTATGAGACTCAGGATTTTGTCCATGGTCAGGTTGGCGTAGATAATCAACGTTTTGGTGGCGTTTCGGGTAATAAAGACGATATTTTTGATAATCTGGTGATGAAACGACGCTATGCCATCAGCTTTGATACGCTGCTACTGGAGGCGGAGGCCAGAGCTTTGGCGGCGGGCAAATCCGCCTATATACATGTGGTGGGCTTTGGTTTGGGTGTGTGGAAGGTGGCCGATCAGCAGGAACGCATCTTTCTGGAGACCTTTGAGCAGCGTTTGCGTACTCTGGGCGAGCAACTCAGCCACATAGGTGTGATCCATTTCTCCTGGTTTACGTTGAATCGCTGCCAAGGTCTTTACCATGACGCTGTCATTGGCATACCAAAGCATCCGCAAAAGGGTATACAAATACGTATGTCCAAACGGAATCCGGCAGAGAAACTAGCAAAAGCAAATATGCTACTGATGGTCACCTATGCCTGGGATGGTAATGCCCTGCCCGGTAATGAGTTCTGGATGGTAAGTATTCAGGAATAGGGGATAAGGAGTATTCCATGAAAGTGAATTGTTTATTATTTTTTTCAGAAAATGCTCAAATCCACCGGAGACTCATCTACAGCCTGTTCCACACTGATAGCTGAGCTACACAATCCGCACATAAATACGGAATATTGCAATGGCAGGAATCTGCATATAGCCTCACCGGAATTGGGTATAGTACATATATCGGAGTATGCCAAACGGATTTTAAATGGATGAATTTCCATCACGACATTCAAAAATACCAAACATGTTCGAAAATGTTTCAAAAATTAACGAATAAATACCAGAAACGAAAATTTTAACTATCTAGCATAAAACTGATTTGGTTCGGAACCTCAAACGAACTATCTTTATTAATGACCTTCTTTAAGGGAACTGAACCCTTAAAGAAACGACTTATATTGGAAAGATATAAGGTATGATCCCGACCGTATCCGGCTTGGACACCCATGTCTAATGCGCCCATTAACCGAAGTTCGTTACTATTGAAATTTGATACCTCAGCAATAATGCGTTCACGATTCCAACAAAACTTTCGACCGAACTATGTGTGATGTCGCCATGCGGTTTCAATAGCAAAAAGTAGCACTGGCAATCGTTTTTTGTGTCACCAAGCTTAAACAATATCTCTTAGGACAGAAAATCAAAATCAGAACTGATCACAAGCCGTTACTGAGAGTGTTTGGAGAAACGAAAGGTTTACCCGTGATGGCATCAGCAAGAGTACAAAGATGGGCACTGATATTATCAGGGTTTGATTATCAGGTAGAATATGTTAGAGGCAAGTGTACTGAAGCGGATAGTTTATCCAGAATGCCTCAAGTTCAAGAAACATGTTCAAAACCTGAAGAATCCAGCTATGTAAATCTTATAAAAGAACAAAATCACATAGGGCTAGATTTCAAAAACATAGCAAATCAAACCCTGTCTTATCGAAGGTACTTCAGGCTATCGAGAGTGGCTCAGTAAGTCAGTTAAAAGGAGATGAGTTCAAACCATGCAAAAGCAAAGACGCAAAGCTATCCGTACAATATGGATGCGTTTTGTGGGGATACAGAACAATAATACCTAAGAAGTGGCAACAAGAAGTTCTCAACTGTCTACATTTGTCTCATCTTGGTATAGTGAAAACAAAAGCCATGGCTAGATCGTACATATGGTGCCCCGGCTTAGACAAAGACATAGAAAAACGAGAAGGCCACGCTAACTTCGTCTGTGCCGAAGTTTTTATACCCTTGCAAAAGCTGTTTTTGAAATGACAGAGTTTAAGAACGCTTGGATAAAAATCAAAAACTTTTTTTAACTTAAATCGATTTTCCGTCAGATGAACATTTGATTTCGACCAAATTTCGCGAATCTTTTTGAAAACATATCAAATTAACAATCGCCAAGTTTAAGAACGATAAAATTGAAAACAAAAAAGTTTTTCTCACTAAGACTCATTTTCCGACCGATAAGTCCTATGGCAGCCTGCAGATATAGTCATCTGATTTCGACCAAATTTTTCAAATTAGTTTGAAAGCGTTTAGTGTTAATAATCACCGACCTTAAGAACGATTTACTTGAAAACAAATATTTTTTTTCAGTAAGACCCATTTTCCGACCGATCGGTCCTATGGCAGCTATAAGATATAGTCTTCCGATTTTGATAAAAGTTTGCGAATCTGTTTGAAAGCATATAATATTAATAAGGGACGAGTTTGAGGACGCTAACATAGAAACCAAAAAAGTTTTTCTCAGTAAGACCCATTTTCCGACCGATCGGTCCTATGGCAGCTATAAGATATAGTCATCCGATTTTGACCAAAGTTTGCAAATCTGTTTGAAAGCTTTTAATATTAATAATGACCGTGTTTGGGAACGCTAACAATAAGAACAAAAAAGTTTTTCTCACTATAACCCATTTTTTTACCGATGGTTCCTATGGCAGCTATAAGATATAGTCATCCGATCCGGTCGGTTCCGACATATTATCAGCGTGCAGTAAAAAGAAGACTCTGTGCAAAATTTCAGCTCGATAGCTTTAAAACTGAGAGACTAGTTTGCGTAGAAACAGACGGACAGACGGACAGACAGACAGACGGACAGACAGACGGACAGACAGACAGACAGACAGACGGACGGACAAAGCTCAATCGACTCAGCTCGTCGCCCTGATCAAGAATATATATAGTTTATGGGGTCGGAAATGAATATTTCTATGCGTTGCAAACTTCTGGGCAAAATTATAATACCCTTTGCAAGGGTATAATAATCAGCGATTGTATTCCGTGTCAGGAGTTACAAAATGACACTGAGAAAAGTGTACTTATACCATGGGAACCTGAAATGTCTGATTGGAAGAGGATACACGTCGATTTTGCTGGACCCATTCAAAACCAGTGTCTTTTCGTTGTAGTAGACTCGTATTCCAAGTGGTCTGAAGTATTTGTAACGAAACAGATCACATCTCAATTTACAATCGCCAAACTGAGAGAACTATTCTGTAGATACGGATTGGTCGACACTTTAGTAAGCGACAATGGACGTCAATTTACGTCACCCGAGTTCCAGCATTTCATGGAAATGAACGGCATTCACCATTCTCTCACGGCACCAGGACATCCATCTAGTAATGGGCAAGTCGAAATTTTTGTTAAAGTCCTAAAGAAGTCCGTATATGCGACTCTAAAAAGTTTCCCTAATGAAAATTTAAAAACTGTGGTAAATCGATTTTTGGCCGACTATCGAAATACCAAACACTGCACTACTGGAGAAATGCCTTCGAAGATTTTCTTCAAGCGAAGTATCAAGACTAGGCTAGATCTACTAAAACTACCCAAGATAAGAGAGGTCATTCTTGGAAAGCAAAATAAGGCAGTTTTAAATTACAAATGCAGTAGAAGTGTTACATTTAATGAGGGACAAAATGTTTTCATAATAGATTATACTAACCCTAATAAGTCAAGTTGGTCACCAGCAAAAATAGAGAGAAAACTGGGAACGAGGACGTATTCATGCTCGTTCGCTCACAACAATCGTCCCATAAAGAGACATACGGATCAGATTAGACATGCCAATGAATCACTTAAAGTTTTATTCTTGTTCTCCTTCTTCTTACATGCTACCTTCGTGAGACACGCTCACTGCTGATATCGATGATGAGCTTGTCATACATCGATATACATATCGATAATATCTAACACTAAGTTATGCTAATAGCCCTTATTCCCACTAGTGTTGGGTTGTTCAAAATTTAGTTGTTGTTTAAACTGAACAAGTAAAAAAGAATATTCTTTTTCAATTGTTCATTTTTGTTCAGCGAGTTTTGTACAGTCTATCTTGTTCAGTCTGTCTTGCTCTGAGTTGTTCTAAGAGCAGTTCAGTCTCTTTTGCTCAGAGAGTTGTTCTGTATCTCTTGCTCTGTAAATTGTTTTGGCTGCCTTGCTCTGTGAGCTGTTCCGTCTGCCTGTGTGTTTTTCTTTGGTCTGTACCATGATACAACTATAACAGGTATGGCGCTCAGACAACATTTTGAATTAAGCGCTTTTGCTAAGAGCGAGAGAGAGAAAGAGAGCGGGAGAGTGAGCGCGAGAGTAAGCGACGCACATTCACACAAATTGTATGTAGAACAAAAAAGGCATGGAGAAAAAAACAAAAACAAGTGCTACAGAAACCCACCCCTTTAAAATCCCGAAGGCAAAACAAATTCGTGCGCTCACACAACCTTCCGCTAGTGCGGGTGACCGATTGGCTAGAGGACAACGGGTTGAGCCTAGCTCCCCATAAAACCGAAGCGGTCCTTATAAGCAGCAGGAAACGTGTGAAAACTGCCAACATCAGAGTCGGAGACCAGCACATCATATCGAAGGATGCCATAAAGTTCCTGGGGGTTATGCTGGACCATAGTAAAGTAAAATTGGCTCAAACAGCACCTCCAGGAGGGCCAGGGCCAATCTTCTCTCGATTTCTTGCTGGACCATAGGCTTAACTTTAAAAACCACCAAAGCAACGAATGCCTTATCTGGAATTATGGCGAACATCGGTGGACATCGACAGCGTAGCAGATATCTGATCTGCAACGTAGTCAGGTCGATCATAAGGTACGCAGCACCGATATGGGCCCCTGCAATGACCGTGTCATCATACAGCCGCGGATGCAAAAGCGCGTACAGGAGGTGTGCCCTGCGAGTCATCTGCAGTTTCCGGACTGTGTCGGAGGACGCTGCGCTAGTCTTAGCAGGAATGGTGCCGCTTGACCTGTTACCGATGGAAAGCAGTGAAGCAGATGAGCATCGACGAGAGAGGACGATGACGCAATGGCAGGCGAGGTGCAGTACTACCACCAACGGCAGCTGGACAAGAAGGCTAATTGCGGACATAAAGCCGTGGTTGGGTAGACAGCACGGACAAACCGACTTTTACCTATCACAGCTACTGACCGGACATGAATGCTTCAAATCTTATCTCTATAGATTTAAGCATGAGACATATCCGTTTTGTACACACTGTACGCGAACCATAGAAGCCGCAGAACATATAATATATTCTTTGTCTGTCCGAGATTCGCTGCCGAACGGGAAGAGCTATGCCTAGGTATTGGGAGGCCATTCACAGTCACTGACTTGATGGACATCCTACTCAGCTCGCAAAACAATTGGAATGCAATATGCACCATGGCTGCAGAGGTTCTAAAATCCTAAAACACATCAAAACAAACAAAATCTAAAACACATCCTTCCGCTATATACCTAGAACAAGTGAATAGGTAAACAACTCAACAAGTTAACTATTGAAGAAGAACAACCGAACAAGTGTGCAATTTGAGTAAGTTGACTCACTTAGACTTGATGTAGTCCCTACTTTATCACACGGGTTTTGGACTGTTTCCCACGAAAGTTCACATGAGCTTGAAGGATTGTGTAGATAACCGGAGTGATTGTTCTTGACGTTCCTGATCTTCCTCGTCCAATCCATTCTTTACTTTTCACCGTCTGGCTGTGTTCAGAACCGTCTAATTTTCTAATTACAGGAAATTTTAAGGCTTCTACACTTTCTTCTATTAACTGTACAAAAAAAGTTTTAATGAATTTTTATACCCTTGCAAAGGGTATTATAATTTTGCCCAGAAGTTTGCAACGCATAGAAATATTCATTTCCGACCCCATAAACTATATATATTTTTGATCAGGGCGACGAGCTGAGTCGATTGAGCTTTGTCCGTCCGTCTGTCTGTCTGTCTGTCCGTCTGTCTGTCCGTCTGTCTGTCCGTCTGTTTCTACGCGAACTAGTCTCTCAGTTTTAAAGCTATCGAGCTGAAATTTTGCACAGAGTCTTCTTTTTTTCTTTTTACTGCACGCTGCTAATATGTCGGAACCGACCGGATCGGATGACTATATCTTATAGCTGCCATAGGAACCATCGGTCAAAAAATGGGTCTTAGTAAGAAAAACTTTTTTGTTTTCAATGCTAGCGTCATAAAACTCGGCTATAATTATTATTATATGTTTTCAAACAGATTTGCAAATTTTGGTCAAAATCGGATGACTATAACATATAGCTGCCATAGGACCGATCGGTCGATAAATGGGTCTTAGTGAAAAAAACTTTTTTGTTTTCAAGTAAATCGTTCTTAAAGTCGGTAATTCTCAATATTAAACGCTTTCAAACTAATTTGAAAAAGTTGATCGAAATCGGGTGACTATATCTTATGGTTGTCATAGGACCGATCGGTCGGAAAATGTGTCTTAATGAGAAAAACTTTTCTGTTTTAAATTTTATCTTTCTTAAACTCGACGATTGTTAATTTGATATGTTTTCAAAAAGATCCGCGAAATTTGGTCGAAATCAAATGTTTATCTGTCGGAAAATGGGTTTTAGTTAAAAAGTTTTTAGATTTTTATGTAAGCGTTCTTAAACTCTGACATTTCAAAAACAGCATTTGCAAGGGTATAAAAACTTCGGCACAGACGAAGATAGCTCGTTTTATTCAAGTTTGACGCTTTATTGTGAAAAATTTGTTACAAATTCATTTTTTAAAGTATTGTCCATCGCTGAACACTACATTTTCCTCAATTCATATCGAAAAAACGATGCGTCTTTTGATGCGATCCACGAATCAAACCAACTTTGGAGTCCTTCAAAGGAGCAAAAGTGCTGATACACAAGGGTATACGTCATCGACGAAAACAAGTAGTAGTCGGAAGGGTCAATCTGTGGGTAGGACTTTCCATTTCAGCGTTTTAAGGTATGTTTTGACCGGTTGCGCAACATGTGGCCGAGCGTTGTCATGTTTCTAAATTACCTTGTCGTGTCTTTGCTTGTACTCGGGCTGTTTTTCAAACGCATCAATTGAGTTCGGTAGAGTTGCCCTGTGATGATTTCACCCGGTTGTAGCAGCTCATAGTAATGTAAGATGTGAAATTGGCTCAACAGCACCAAAGAGGGCCAGGCCAAGCATCTCTCAATCTCTTGTCGTGTGTGCTTATAATTTTGCGCACAAGAGAAAGGGACCTACGCTTAACGCCGAATCCGAACGGCAAAGTTTGAAAATTTTCTGCTCTTTCATGGCAAGTTTTTTTCACAGCTGGCGCCAATAGCTGGTGAAGCTGACCGGATGTGTAAAAGCTATTTTCTAAAGAAAGAAAACAACTTTTTATTAGATGGTCAGAGACGGGATGCGCCACAACTCAATCGGTCCCACTAAATACAGAGCATGATGACCTTGCCACCGTAAATATTCGACTTTGGCATCGATTTTGGCGTATGGCCGGGCAGTTGTGGTTATCGTAATGAACCTATGTTCCATCAAAAATCCTTTTCTTAAAGCAGAAAAGTAAACTTTCCCGCAAATTGTGTTTTGTTGGCACAAAAGTTGACATATTCGGAGCACACAAAAACTATGTTGTTTACATTTTAGCGAAACGACACATACTGAAAAAGAAAGCCTAATGACGAGACTTCAAAATTAAGTTGGTAGCAACATTGTGCAATTCGATTTAATATTATTGACAGCTTCAATTAAAAATCCTTTAAAACCAGGGAATCAAACCGAATCGTATATCGGTTCCGGTTCTGGTACGTATCGAAACTTATGTTTCGGTAAAAGGCTCTGTTTTGGTTCCAACATTATTTCAGTATTCGGTTCCGTATTGGAAACTAGAGCCCCCTAAAAAGTTCTATAATTGAAATCTTCAGGTCGCTAAAACAGTCACATCCTGGATTTTTATTTCGGAGTACCGGTACATACCGGTATGAACCATTAAAATATAAAGAAAGATCAGACATTGGTTTTGAGTCCACCCAATTTCATTGCGAAGACATAATAATTATACCCCGGTAAACAAGCGTTCTACACTTATTTGCCCTTTTCAAAGACATACATAAGCACAATTGCAGAAACTTTTTCAAGTTTACTGACCGCCATTCAACTTCATCTTCTTTGTTTTGCAAACATTTTAAGCTCAGGAACCTCCGGAGGTTCGAACGCATCATGAAGTATAAGATTCGGTTCGATGACCGTTTGCTTAACTTATCAAACCTGATCAAACCTTGGTTCGAACCTTGGTTCATAACATCTGAAATATTTGAAACATTTTTGCCTCAATTTTCCATGAATTTCAGAAAATCGGTTTAAATTGAAACCTTCTTAGACTTATTTTTGTTGAAGAGGACACATTTAACTTACTTTTTTATAAATCTATCTAACTAAGGTTAACGCCATCAATCATACGTCCCTCGTTCTTCCAATGTGTACTCGTACATAGATATGAAAATATTAAATTGTCATGTTACAACTAGACATACGGGTGTGTTCCTGAAATCTTTAGAGATTTTCGTACAAACGATTTGATTTGGAACTAAGCTAGGAGGACTTTGTATGTGAAATGATAAGAATAAGGTCGGCTACTAGATTATAGGTCGGTAAAAACGTACGCATTAAATCTACTTAAGCAGCCTTTACACTTATCATATTTCTCTAAAGAGTCGGTTGTCAAAATTCTCTTAAGAGAAACTCTTTAGAGAAGCTATGACTAGCTATTACACTTTTAATATTTTTTAAAATTTTTGACACACTGCCCAAGAAAATAAAAGTGAGACTTGTTTGTATGAAAATGGATAACTATCAAATAAGCACATTAACATTAATGATAAATTAATGATCCAGAACCAAAAAGAAGACGACATTGTAAAAAGCGTTCCACGTGAAGTCAAAATCGGCTTTTGCGTCGCTGTAAAAGTAGAGAAATGGCGCAGCATATCTCCAGTACGAGGACGACGAAACCTTCAGAAATTTTGATCACATGAACAACTCAACTTTTCACAAAGTTTTGCTGCTTCAGCCTTCTTATGACACTGCGATTTTTTGATACCGGGGACTTTATTGCGTCACTATCAGTTGCATTCAAAAATTTCAAAAATTGTGCTACAAGTCATTAATGCAATTACCGACTTAAAATCAATTTATATAAAGGTAGATCATCCTTTTACAGCATATAAAGTCAATCGCTTCTAAAATGTAGTTTAATTTTCTAGATGCCTCAACCACAGCAGGAATGGCGAACCATTGCGCAAAATTTAGACGAAATGTGGAACTTTACTTTTTGCCTCGGTGCGCTAAGTTTGTGCTATTAAGTTATAGATTTTCAAAATTCCACTTTTCAGCATTTTTTTTTTGGGTGGCAAACATATTGCATTTCGAGCTAGAAGGAATTACGGAGCATCTTATTACAATTATAAAGGATTCCACAGCATTGTGCTTCTTGCTCTGGCAGATCCAGAGTAGAGTTCTATTTATGTTGATATTGACTGCAATAGATGAGCAAACGATGCCGCCGGCAATTCCACGCTATGCACAGGCATTGAAAATAATCTTCTTAATTTCCCGAATGATAAAGTTTTACCTGGTGGTACAAGGAATGAATGAATTAACCACTCGAATGACAGATGTAATCATCTTTCAGAGTTCTCAATTTAGAATAAACGATAAATAAAATCGAGTATATCGAATAAAAGTGTGGTATATTTTTTGGGAAATGGCAACGCCACAAAATTGACAGCTTTGTCTCAACGGAGTTACTTTTATCAAATAGAACCGGTTCTATTTCATCATATTTGTCTAAAGAGACGGCAAAAGTTCCTCGTCAGAGAGTTATATGTTTGCCTATTACACTATAATATCGTGTCTTTAGAGAGACTCTTTAGAGATATATGACTAGTGTAAAGACTGCTTTAGACTTGAGCAGTCGGTTTCAAAACGCCCAACTTTTGTCGTCTAATCTAGTAGCCTCTCTAGAGATTTCTGGAACACATCCGTATTACTTTATTTCCCTTCTCATAGTCGGAATATTAACAGTTTGTATATGACTTACAAAACTGATCTCCATTAGATAATGCACCAATCGATCCAATTACTAAGCAATAATTTTTTTCCATCCATAACATAAAGAAACTTATAAAAGTCGACTTTAATAATTTTCTGAAATAAATGTATTTCCAAACCTAATACATTTTGAAGGTCCGGCTCAATGGACCCTAAAAACCCGAACCGAACCGGTTCTGCGGGACTCAGTTCCGTCAGTGATTGATGTCATTCAACAGTTTTGTGAAAATACTGAACTATTTGTATTTTCCTGTTTCTTTTCTTACAAATACATGTATGATTCGACTTAGCCTTCACTTTCAGCTAACGGATTTGTGCCAGAGCTGCTGTCCTCATTCAGTTTCACTTGAACAGAAATGGATAACACAAGTCAATGGTTATCATGACATTCAATGAGGGTCTAAGAAAATAGAATGCAATATTTTTAAAAAAACTGCTCTCGCCAAAGTCTTGCCAAGTGCAGTCTTGTTTTTGCACCCAAAACCGCAACTGTACCGGTAGAATGTTTCGGTTCTTTTCTGTCTTTTTGGTTCCAAGAATATCGGTTCTCAAATACCGCTATACAAAAAATTAAAAATATGGGTTCCGTTGACGGTTCTGGTTCTGAGTTTTAATCGGTTCTTTTCTGGTTCCAGTTTGATTCCCTGTTTAGAACTTTTGTTGTTGTTGTGAAAGCAGAATAATCAAATCATCATTTATAGACTCAAATCTTGTGAAACTTGTTTCTATTTTACCGCCCCGCCCAGGATTAAGAATTTGAGCAATGTGAACAATTTTTAAGGTATGTATTTTTGTTGTCAATTGGTTGGTTGGTTGTTTCTTTGTGTGTGTAGGTGTGTTTGTGTGTGTGTGTGTGTAGAACATATAATTATGGCTAACAATGGACTAACGGATTTCTTTTTTTTTGCCATTTGATTTGATTCATTTTCATTCGACTTAATTTGTATTGCTGCATAAATCTATAACTGGATTTTGCTTACAATTAACCTGTAACTTTCTGCCAAGTCATCTTAGCTACTATATAAAAGTTGTATGTATTAATATATATGTATGTGTTATGTATATAGTACATCTAGATCGTAATAAACGGGTGGTGGTTGGGGGGGGAGGGGGGTTGGGCATACAGAAAAAGAAGAGGTTAACATAACCTCACTTAAACATTATTACATTTACATTGCCTAGCCGATGTCTAGGGGAACTAAATCTAAGTGTTATCAAGATATATATATAAGCAGTTGGCCCACTTGCTTTAAAGCAGGGTTCCCCCCCGAAAGAGAGGTCGAAAATGTAACAGTGTTGCATGACTTCGGCAAGCATTTGGTGTTAATTGCCGAGTGTGTTCGTCCTCCTGGGGGGAACTCTGCTCCAGTGAGTAAATTAACAGCAGATTTATCTCTCTCTCTCTCTCTTGGTTTTTAGGGACATCTTCTACCATGTATAAAGATTCATTAAGTAAAAAAATTTCATTCTGTACAAAAATTTTGAGTTACAAAATAAAATAACGAAATTTTTAGACCTGTGCTTCGCTTAGGGGCAATATTTATACATATAATGTGTATATAGCAAGAGTTTTAAAAAAATATATAAGAATTTAAGAGTTCAGTTTGTATATTTGAACAGTCAAACTTGGCTTAAACGATTTGCTGATTAAGATATATATATATATATATATGTAATACCATCCAACTTTGGTACTAGAAACTTGGACACCATATTATATATATACCGTTAACCAAAATAAACCGTTTCAAATCAAGTACCGGAACCGATTCAAACTTTTTTTTTGAGAACCGAAAACCGTTTACCGTTATTAAGGGAACCGATAGCACCGGAACGAAACCGAAACGTTGGTACCGGTACAGTTTCGGTTTTTTTTACCTTTGCGTAGATTCGATCACGAGTTGGAGCTCAACCTACAGAATGCTAAAGTATTTGCTGGCGGAAGACATCTATAACATTTGCTCTAGTTTTGCGACTGCAGATGATGACTTTCTTCTGCATATTACGCATATTAGAACCAACGGAGGTAGCCACAACCAAACTTCAACCGAAAATTTTGTTTTTGGTGATTTTTATTCCATTTGGATACACTGCAAATTGGAAATATAACAAAATTTGACCTCTAGCAAAACAGCTACCAGATTCCATTAAGTCTTTTCTCGCACCTAAACATGTTTGAAACCATGAAAACATTCTTAACTGGTGGTCAGAATCCTTCACAAAGTTCCCAGAATTGTATGAGATTTCAAAAGTCGTGCTTTCTGTTCACTCTACGCAGGTTAGTGTGGAACGCCTATTCTCTGGCGAAAAATCTATAATAAATGTATGGACATATCCATTTTGAAGCGAGCAAATCACAAGAATGCTATATTAGTTAAATAAGACGTGAAGTTTTAAAATTTAAAGTTAATTTCAAAAGCTAATATATGAGTATATAATGTAATCATAATTTTTAACATGTTAACTACGAAAAAATATACGAAATATACGAAACCATTAAATTTGTGTTTAATTTTGATTCGTTTTGCATATTACCAGAGGTCGCAAAAATCGCTCTCCCGTTTGCCTTTGTCAGAAAACGACAGCTTTCGTGCGACCACATTGAAAAGAGGTACCGAAATAACCTTTAACTACGCTCTCTGCTTCTATTTGGTTGTGAGAGGAGAGAAACCAGGGCTGCAAACCGGTTTTGAACCGAACCGGTTCGAACCCGAAATTCCGGCTTATTTTTTACTGTGAACCAAACCCTGAACCGAACCACGAGGACGAAAATAGATGAACCCGAACCCGTTCCGAACCCAAGCTTCAAAAAAAAAAGATTATACACATTAAAATTTATTTGGGTACCCTTCTATGTAATGGAAAGTCGTTCAAGCCAGACTATCAGGTCTGTTCCCGCTTTCGATTTCGATCAGATCAGCCGGAATCGGAATTGGTAGCTGTTCCCGTTTCCGAAAAACGATCAAGTTATTCGGTTTCAAAAGTTTTGACTTTGAGTCAGTGGAATGAAAAGTAATTGACAATTTTCATGTCAACAGTTATACATTTCGTTTATCAAATATTTGTATTTTTACAAGTCAAATATTGTGAAGTTTTTGAAGTATTCATAGTTGTATTGAGCATACAACTTGATTTAAAATAAATTTGTTCAAAGTTTTACCTCAGAAATTGCATTGCAATTGTAAAGCAAAAACGATCGAAATGAAACCGAGTCGTTCGCAATTCCGCATCAGCGCATGCGCAGGGTTGATCGAAATTGTTAAGGTTGCCATTCAGCTGAATTAAAATTCGAAAACGATTCAAACATTCATTCGAAAAGAAAATCCATTTCTATTTCAATCGGAAACGGGAACATCATAATGAAAACGATTCGGAATTCCAATCGTATTACTTTTTAAATCTACTCGGAAATGGGAACAGACCTGTATGATATACTTTGCACATGCGAAAGTGAATATATGTATACACTTTATACGCGGTTACATACATTTGCATAAATATTCTTTGTACCTTTGGTAAAGAACATAAACTGACACTAAATCAGAGAAAACTGGCACAAATTTTTCATCTTATACATATACATTTCGAAAAACTTCATTGCCAGCTTGCCATGCAGCTTTACCTGCTTCGACAGCCCCCCTACACCTCTTCCCTACAAACAAAAACTTCATGAAGAACTTCATGCAGTTTGCTTCACCGTGTAAATGCGGACTTAAAATGTATCTAGGCGTCAAGTGAATACCTATTGTATTGGTATTTTAAATATATTGGGAAAAACGTACGCAACGAACCAAGGTTCCAAAACCAACGCCCAAAAACCTCGAACCTCAAATTTTCGAACCATAACCGTTGGTAAATTTTGGTTCGAGCCGGCAAAACGGAGGTTCCGAAAAAATTTTTGGGTTTGCAGCCTCAGGGCTTTTTTATTTTTTTCCTCTTAGGTCTTTTTGGGACCGTTTGGCCTAATTCCCGAATTCAAAAGGTCTTCTTCGTATGTATGCATCGGTGTGTTAGGCTCGGCTAACGATATGAATGTATGCGACGAACTATATGCGCTCTCTCGCATAGCATTTTGGGAGTTTGGTCTTCGAGAAGCACGCAATTTAAGACCAATTGACTGAGTTGGGCCTGTTATTCGGTTGCTGTCAGACCGATCAGTGCTGTGTGGTCCACCAACAGCCACTTAACAGTGAGCGCGATAACAGAACACATTCGGTTGCGGGAAGCCCGGGCCCCATTTATATAATATTTGGTATT
The DNA here is from genome assembly GCA_037044535.1 of Lordiphosa magnipectinata. Taxonomy (NCBI): domain Eukaryota; kingdom Metazoa; phylum Arthropoda; class Insecta; order Diptera; family Drosophilidae; genus Lordiphosa; species Lordiphosa magnipectinata. The sequence continues at coordinate 23,949 of JBAMBO010001274.1, forward strand.
TCGGTTTGGTTTCGGACGTGAGAAGAGCGAACTGAAAAAAGGGTTGAGAGCTATTTACGAGCTATGCATATTACACAAGAATAAAATGATTTAGATTTATCTCAGAATTTAATTTTTCCGATATTAAAAATAAGTTGTTCTTATACCGAAATAAAACCGTATCAAAACCGAAAACCGATAGATTTCTGTGACACCGCTGAAAGAATCGGTTTAGCCCAATTTTCTTATCAGTTTTCACTCAATTTCGAGTTATATTCATAATCATTCGTGAGTCTTTTTCTTGTCGTATTTCAATGAATCACGTTTTGAGCATATACAAGAGTCATTTCCGAGTCTTTAAATCGGACATGAATTTAATCTCTCTGATCTTCAAAAGAGCAAAAGAGGACTCATCAGTGCTTCTTCTTGTTAAAATGATCTTCCAAATGCATTTGCTTTCCCCTTTTGCAACTATCAGCCATGTTCCCATTTTCACTTTCGCAAAGTTTTGTCGATTTGGAGACCAAATTTGTTTGAAAACCCGGTTAGAAATCGCTAAACTTTTGCGAAAGTGAAATCTTATCGAAATCGCAATACGGATGTGATTTCTAAAAAGCATTTTTAATTACACAGTTCGACAAAATTCCATTTTTTTTTAAAATCCCGGCATGGGACCCTAAAATTATGATAAAAAGGACCTCTGTAAGCATCACCTCATACCCAGTTTTTCGAATAAAGCCTCGGTTGGCGTTTTATGGGTACTTTTGTACTTGCATATAAAAATCTAGAAAATTCAGCAAATGTGGACAGGGTCATTGGGAATGCAATATAAAAAATTCACTTCAATCGTACAATTGGTTAAGGTACCTACAGAAGGAGGTAAACCTTAATTCTTGAATATCTTTAAAAGCGCACGGTAGATTTTTATTAAAATCGTTTTTTATGATGGTATCATGGACTATTGCATGTCCCTAAGAGATGGTACTCGACAGCCAAAAAACAAGTACAAAAGTACCCATAAAACGCGAACCGAGGCTTTATTTGAAAAACTGGGTATGAGGTGATGCTTACAGAGGTCCCTTTTATCATAATTTAAGGGTCCCAGTCCCATGCCGGGTTTTTATTTTAGTGTTGTACTGTGTTATCAACTGAAGCAATTCTGTGCTATACTATAAAATAGTTTTTTTTTGGTCATAATATTGAGAAAACTAGTAAAAGATTTTAAGAAATTGATTTAAATGCTTAACCCGAACCGAAACGATTCTTTGGGGTTCGGTTCAGGACCGATTTGCAGCTTTGATTTTAATCAGACTCAAAAAAGACTCGAATGTAATCAGAAATTTCATAAAATACTCCCTGGGATATCATTGAACAGCATACCGAACAACTCACTAAGCAAGAAACACTGAACAATTTGGTTCACTCATTCAAGAACAATTTAAAACTAAGCAACTTTGTAAATATGCTTTCAAAATCACTTTTAGAGGAGGAAGATCTAGAAAGATATCTAAGAGAAATTGTCGCTCACTAAAGTGATATTATATGGTCCTTCGAATCTGTGAAATGTTTGTCAAATTAAGTCAAAGTTGAACGGGCTTTTTCAATGTTAGTTTGTGTATATTAAACACATTAATTTGTTTTCTTTTCAAATTGAGGGAAGAAAGGGTGAGCTGATTTGAGGTTCGAACCAAAAATGTTACCCAAAAACTTTACCTAAAAGTAAGTTATGGTTCAAATACGCAAACTGGTGATTTCCGATCGCTGGGATTCAAATAGTACATTCTGCACTCCAAAATAATGCCGAAACATATGAACGGCGTTGGCATATTTGAACTTGTGCTGCAGTGGGCTGAAATGTGTTTTGTGATGAATAACGCTCCAAGCATCAGGGGCGCAATAGGCCGGAGTTGCTCTTCACTGTTTTGAACTAAATCAAATGCAATGTGATTGTTTTAGTGACCTCTTTGAATATCAATCATAGAACTTTTAGCAGGCTCCAGATCAATAAGTTATGTTTTTGTTTATAACTTTTCTAAAAACAAGACACACAAACAACACAAAGAAGGCTGGTTGAATATACAGCTATTTCATAAATCAGAACGACTTAATCATCAGCAGTCTTTGCCTGTCTTCTGCGGGCTACCTCATATCAGCATTGCTTGGGAATTCCAACAGTCGCAGAAGCTTTTTTGTGTGTGTGCGCGAGCGCCCTATAATCGGCTCTTCTGTTATTAGTGGGGGATAATTAAAATGTTTTTTCTATGTACTTTAATTAACTTTATAACTAAAAGTCAAAAAATGTCAAAATCTCCAGAGGTTTTTGTATAAACGTTATCCCGGCTTCTAGTTTAGTTGACGAAATAAGAAGCGCCTGCTCAAAGGCAAGTAGTTTTAATTCTTACACTTTTCCTACCAAATAAAGAAGTTCAAGTTTAGTTCAAAGTTTAAGCGGTTATAAAAAAATCTCTAGAGATTTGCAGGACACAGCTGATTGGAACTGTAATGCTTGAAAACTGATAGTGGAACGACTGAAGCGAACCGAAATCGCAATTTGGTTTGATTCTAAATCAAAATCGGGCATGAATTGCTAGTTTATCTAACACATAGCAGCTATCTAGAAGATGTAAAATCAATTTGGAAATCAATTAACTCATGAAACATGTGGGTAGCAACAAACGATTACATTTTATGTAAGAGAACGTGCCACAATTGTCAGATTTATGAGAAATGTTTGCTTATGATTTGGTGTAAGTTCAAAGGAACATGTGATTACATGTGATTTTCATAGTCAACAAATACAAATATTTTAAACAAAGCATAAAACAGTGTCTTCAGATTATCTTAACGAAGTTTTCTAAACCCTTTCGGAGCACAATTTTGAATTAAGAATCAACTTATTTTCTTCTTTTAACTTTTTAAACAACTTAAGAGCAAAATATGTTTAAAATCAAGAGTTAACTGCTCGGACTTTTGCCTATTTACAAGTAGATTGAATTGGCACATAATTGCCAATACTTAAAGGACCAAATGTAAAGTAGAAAAACTAGAAAAATGATTTGATCTACATATGTGTATGTTTTAATGACCTTTCTGATAATCAAACCTTCAACTTTTTACCGGCTCGAGGTCAGGTTATGCTTGCACCTAACTTTAATGGTATGAGCATGAGGAGGCAGCTGCTGACTGGCAGTAGGCAGGCAAAGACTGCTAAAAAATAGGGCTCATGAAACAGCTGTGCGGTCAACCAGCCTCCTTTGTGGTTACATGACCTCGAGCCGGCAAAAACTTGAAGGATTTGATTTACTTAAAGTTTAGTTTCAAAAAACTTTCGAAAGACCAAGAAAGAGAGAGAGAGAGAGGGACAAATCTCTGCATAGGGGCCAAATATTATCTACTTTTTTTTGTTTTGTTTAGGGTGTAAGCGGGACGGGTAGGAGAGGGGAACGGGAACGGGGTATAGCTACCTACAAGAAAATTGCACTGCAATTTTATTCGAGCACTTTAGAACCGCTGCGGCAACATCTCACTCTTGATGCCCCTCAGCGCATGCTTCTTTTTGCGATGCGTGGACAGATTGCACGATTGCTTAAACGATGCACTGCAGAGATCACAATTGAAGCGCCGCTCCTTGCTGTGCACCACACGATGCAGTTCCATACGTGATTTATATTTGAATTTCAGGCCGCAGGTCTCATAATCGCAGATATACCAACGTTCACCATCATCCGAGGAGACGGCACTGCCGGCACTGGCTGTGGTGCTGTTGGAATCCTTGGGCAGCTCCTGTTGATTGAGCAGCGCAGCCGCTGCCAGAGCTGTGGACCCACTTAGAGTGGGCAGTCCGGGTTGTTGTTGATGCTGCTGCTGCTGCTGCTGTTGCATTACGGGATTGCCCACGCCCACTGTATGGCTATGACTGGGCGGCGTGGTGCTGACAGTGGTCGAGGTGCTGGCATTGGCACTGACACTAACAAAACTGGACGTGGGTGGCGGCGCTGGCACCAGCTGTGGCAAGTGATAAATGGTGGTGGCATTGGCTGCTGCTGCCTGCATTTCGGGCGGCAAATTGAGGCTGGTGGGCTCTACTTTGATATCAATGCCGCCGCCGCTGCCGCGTCCACTGCTTTCGCTGGCAGCGGCTGCAGCAGCAGCAGCAGCAGCGGCCACCGCATTCGCATGCAGTTCGGCCAGCTCTTTGGCTGCATCTCTTTGCTGTTGCTGCTGGTGGAGGTGTTGTTGGTGTTGTTGCTGCTGCTGCTGTTGTTGTTGTTGTTGTTGCTGCTGCTGCTGGGCCTCATGCAGCTCCACCTCTCTTTGCTCCTCATCACTGTATTTGGCCGAGCAATGATACAAAGCCAACGGCACTGTTACCGCCGTCAAACCGCCTGCTCCTTGGCCCGCTGTCGTCGCACCAGGCGTATTAGCTGCCGCCGCCGCCTCCACATCTGTAAGGCAATAGCTGGAGGTTCGACTATGTTCCTGCTAAACCAAAAACCAAGTTACAAAAGAATTTGGGCGCCAAAAAGAAACCGTAAACTTACCTTGGCAACGCCATGTAGAAAATTGTGCTCGTCCTGTATGTGCTTCCAAAATTGATCCTGCGTCTGCAGCTCCTCCTGGCATGTGTGACACACTATCCAGAAGCTATCGCCCGACAGACAGAACTCACCCAGCTTTGTGTAGATTTTGTTGTTTTTGCTGAGAATGCGCGGAAAACCCATTGTTTGTGTGTGTGTGTGTGTGTGTGTGCTGTTTTGTTGCTGTGATTGTATGTGCGAGAGTGTGTGTGGTGCTACGTCTAAGTCCTAAGCGCTCCGAATCCTAGAATTGGTGCTGCAGTGGTAACACGGCTTCATCACAATTGCAATCAGTGGGAGGAAAGGCCCAAAAATTTAATTTACGTTTTTCCTATTAAAGACAACTTAGGGTGACCACACTCCTTTGTGATTGTGGGCGAGGGGGGCCGAGGGGCTTGTTGACAAACAAAATCTCAAAAACAGTCGAATGTGGTCACACTAATACCAAAAATAGTCGAACGATAGGCTTTCGAGCGTCAATATGTTTATCGAACTTATCGAACCAGCTAATGAGAGGGAAAATTTTAAAAATATAAATTAATTTTATTTTGTTTATTTTAATGCTCCCACATAATTAAGCTAGGTTCACATAGGCAAATTTTTTGGCGAACTCATCGGCCATATTTGGAACCATTGTTTATGTTTTAAGTCTGGCAAAATCTGCAATTTCATCAATATTTCCAGAAAATTTGTCAAATTATTTGCCTGTGTGAACTTAGCTTTAGCATTGTTCAACTACAACCACTTCTAGCACGTGAGAGTGTGGCTTACAATTGTCTACCTGTTACTGCGCGCTCATTCTCTCTCTCTGTGAGTCTCTCACCTTTACCTGTTGCAGAGAAGAAAACAACAACAAACCCAAGTCAAAGATACAAGAATGGCTTGAGGCTGAGCTGGTTAGAGCTGGAGTTGGTACTTAAACTATGTTCATGTTCATGTGTGTGTGTGTGTGTGCGCGCAATGTTAACAACGGGTTTTTGGGTTTGTTGGCCCGAAATCGATTTTAAGATTTTCACAACGTCACAAACCGCGACCCAAACAGACGCAGACGCTGCGCAGTCGCAGTTGGCAAAAAAAAAAAAAAACAGAAAAAGTTTAATCTGCAATTGCTTAAAAAGTGAAAATACCCCCCCCACTTAGGAATGCGTCAGCAATGTGGCACCGTGTACACCTGGAATTGTGCTGGCGAACTGTATGCCATCGAGTGTGCCCTCTGCGAGGAACGACCATTGTGTACCCTGGATGAGTTTGCCGAGCATATGGAGGTATGGCATTCCGATTGGCAGGCTAAGGATTCAACCACGGTGGCAGACGCAACAGCAGAAGAAACCACTGAAGCAGCAGCAACAGTAGCTTCATCCGCATCATCCTCATCAACCGTGGTCACACCCGCCCCCGCCGTAGATGAACTCATGCAGGAGGTACTGGCCGAGCAGACCAGTGGTGAGGATAACGAACTGAAGCAGCAACTGGTACAGGAACTGAATGCCATGGATCAACCTAGCGGAATTAATGATCAGGTGGTGTTTGCCCTGGAGGTGAGTGGGGAAGCCTTAAATGGGGGGGGGGGGGGAAATTTTGATCTTGAGAGATGTCGGTGGCATTAGTTTCATGATTAGCTAGTCGAATCATCTATTTGCTCTACTTATCAATCTCTCGTAAGAGAAAGTGGGGAATCATGTGTCAGGGAGACTGGTGACAGAAATCTTTAGAGTACAAAGGGGGAAATGCAGTATGTGTATAGAGCAGGGACTGACACGCCTGGCCTGCAGCGGCCGAACACACCGTAACGTGCCAAAAGCATGCAGAAACTTGTGCCAAGAGAGTAAACAGCTTTTCAGTCGCTGACTAGCGGTCGATAAAATATCCAGATCCGTTTTGCGTCGCTTTATTCCAGGGTTCCCCAAACAGAGAGCGCGAAAATGTGACTGTGTCTCTCTCTAAGACACAGTGATGCATGACTTCGGCAAGCATTCGTTGTGAATTGGCGAGTATGTTCGTGCTCCAGGGGCTATCGCTGGGGAACTCTGCTTTATTCTCTCACAACTCACTTTTTGGCCTCGCTCTTTTTCACAAACACTGATCTACCGGCCAGCCATAGCAAGAGAGCTCTCTTCCAGACTTCAGCCATTTTACTTGCAATTCAGTATTCACCGATTCACACAATCATTAGTTGGGTTCGCGTTTGCGTAAAAACACGACTGAATTCGGCTCCTGGTAGCTATGCCTGATTTCAGTAAAGCATTTGACTCTGTACACCATTATCTTCTCCTCTTTAAGCTTCATCGTTTAGGAATTGCCTTCAATTTTCTGGTTTGTATTTTGCCCTATTTAAAAGACCGAACTCAAAAAGTTATGCCTTCACAGATAACAAAGGCGAGTTAAATCAATCTCAAAAAAAATTGATTTGATCTCGACCTTCGGATTGGAATTGCAAGCACGAGTCGTATTTGATTCTACTTGAAACAAGTACGAAAGGATTTGAACAATCATGCAATTTTTGTATCAATCTGAGAAAAACTGATTACAAGTGCGGTTCGAAAGAGCAAGTTCAAAACTGAGAGCGAAAAGCTCTCTCACTAATGCAGTCAGACGAAATGGGTACACACACACATACACAAATTTTTCTGTCAACTTAGGGGTTTTTTGTGATAGTCAGGGGATTTATGTTGCCTTGGAATTTCCTACCAGTTATTGCACTTGCGACATGCGAAGGTAGCTGCTGCATTGTAGTTGATGGCCCTGTCCTGGTGTGTCCTGTTTTAACAGTTGTATGCAAACAACTAATGACCTTGAGCCAGCTAGAACTTAGGTTAGGTTGAGATGGCTAGGGACAGTAAGACTGTGCCTACACTTAGGGCCCGCGCACACATGTCGCTGAAAGATGAACTGACTGCAGAACCAAAAGCTTTGCTGACAACAGAATTTGATACAGCACACCTATAATTTTGAAGGTGCGCACACATGTTGCTAAGCTGAGCTTTTAGCTTATTCATTTTATTCTTGCTAGCAACATGGTGTCGTCTCGATTTATAGAGTGTTGTTCACGATTGGTTCACGAGATTGTTACCGTTAGAGAGACATTGGGTGAATTTCATAATTTATATGGTCAATTACGAAAGTATCCAATAAACTTTTATGAATATGACAGAATGAAGATGGACATTTGCGACAATATTTTAAATGAAATTGGAAAGTCTTATTCATTCGCATCTATGTAAGTATGCATGTGAGCTTTTTAATTTTGCTCGTAATTTTGTGAAAATAGAGCATATAACACGCTTGTAGCATTGACATGTTTTGAGATTATCTACCAAATTTTATCCGTCACAATGCTATTGGAATAGTTTTAGTTTTTAGAGCAATTTTACTCAATAATGTTTCATAGTCATAGTTCAAAGAGCTGAAATAAACAAGCATGCTTGTTCATTCAAACAAAGCTGAACTTACGGCTGAATTCAAATGTTCAATTAAGCGCATAGTGTGCGCACTTGCATGCATGTAGAGTGTTTGTTTTTCGAAAGCTTAAAGCTCGGCCTAAAGTTCTGCCGTCCGTTCATCTATATAGCTGCATGTGTGCGCGGCCCCTTATGTCAGATAGTCCCATTGCGATACCATATAATTCCCAATTTAAGCCAGGGTGGGGGGGTTCCTCCTGACTGAACCATTCCCAGCAAGCAATATGTGCGTTTTTATACCCTTGCAAAGGGTATTATAATTTTACCCAGAAGTTTGCAACGCATGGAAATATTCATTTCCGACCCCATAAACTATATATATTCTTGATCAGGGCGACGAGCTGAATCGATTGAGCTTTGTCCGTCCGTCTGTCTGTCTGTCTGTCTGTCTGTCTGTCTGTCTGTCTGTCCGTCTGTCTGTCTGTCCGTCTGTTTCTACGCAAACTAGTCTCTCAGTTTTATAGCTATCGAGCTGAAATTTTGCACAAAGTCTTCTTTTTACTGCACGCTGCTAATATGTCGGAACCGACCGGATCGGATAACTATATCTTATAGCTGCCATAGGAACCATCGGTCAAAAAATGGGTCTTAGTGAGAAAAACTTTTTTGTTTTCAATGCTAGCGTCATAAAACTCGGCCATAATTAACATTATATGCTTTTAAATAGATTTGCAAATTTTGGTCAAAATCGGATGACTATATCTTATAGCTGCCGTAGGACCGATCGTTCTGAAAATGGGTCTTAGTGAAAAAACTTTTTTGTTTTCAATGCTAGCTTCATAAAACTCGGCGATTATTGATATTTTATGTATTCAAACAGATTTGCAAATTTCGGTCAAAATCGGATGACTATATCTTATAGCTGTCATAGGAACCATCGGTCAAAAAATGGGTCTTAGTGAGAAAAACTTTTTTGTTTTCAATGTTAGCGTTCTAAAACTCGGCCATAATTAATATTATATGCTTTTAAATAGATTTGCAAATTTTGGTTAAAATCGGATGACTATATCTTATAGCTGCCATAGGACCGATCGGTCGGAAAATGGGTCTTAGTGAAAAAAACTTTTTTGTTTTCAAGTAAATCGTTCTTAAAGTCGGTGATTCATAATATTAAACGCTTTCAAACTAATTTGAAAAAGTTGATCGACATCGGGTGACTATACCTTATGGTTGCCATAGGACCGATCGGTCGGAAAATGAGTCTTAGTGAGAAAAAACTTTTCTGTTTTAAATTTCATCTTTCTTAAACTCCGCGATTGTTAATTTGATATGTTTTCAAAAGGATTCGCGAAATTGGAAAATGAATTTTAGTTAAAAAATTTTTAGATTTTTATGTAAGCGTTCTTAAACTCTGACATTTCAAAAACAGCATTTGCAAGGGTATAAAAACTTCGGCACAGACGAAGTTAGCTTGGCCTTCTCGTTAATAATAATCTAAGCTCAAGAAAAAGAATTTTTGCAAATTTCTCAATTTTTAAACATTTTTTATACAGTTACATATTTTACATATTTATTGCATATTTTGCATATTTGCATTCCAAATGGAAAGTGGGTTATTTAATTAGTATAAATCCAAATTTTCACCTCAATCAACCTTCATTTAAAAAAGTGCATAAAATCCGATGTCTAATAATTACACATGTTAATATAAGTTAAAGATATTTTATTAAGTATGGATACATAAATTAAATAAATTGAATTACAAATTAAACTTCTTTATCGCCTCCTGTATCCGGATCCTCGTATTGCATTTTACACAACACAAGCTGGGCCACATTTCGGCCTTCTACACGGAGTCGAAGCCAGACACGGCTCCACATTCCTCGCTTTGTATACATTCTTTTTCTCTTCCATTGTTTTTTCGTGCTGCATTTCACTTGCTAGGACGGCCATAATAATTATTAATGCTTCTTTATCCATTTCGCTTTTTATTCTTCTTGTCTTCTTTTATGTAAACAAAGCAACGTCACAATGTTCATATGATCCAAATGATTCCGATGAACCAATGTGTTCTGTAACTGACTTAAACTGACCCGGCTGAGGTCAGCGAACTGAGTTGCTCAGATGAGCTTTGGATGAAAATCACAGCTGAGTGATCAGGTCGTGTAAATGAGGCTTAACTTAGCCGCTGATAAATTTTGGTTCGAACCTCCAAAAATATTTTTGGGCTTAGTTAGTACATTTTGGATCCCCCCTTTTTCAAACAAACTTCAAAAAATGTGTTTTGTAATGAGTTGTACAGGTTTTCCAACATTTGTAGCGAAATTGTAGTCCAATTTTCCTTAATTGCAGCAATCAATGAGTCATTATTTTCATATTGTCGGCGCCTGACTCGTGGGATACGGAAGAATAGGAAGAATTGTTGGAAATATAGAGAAGAATAGATAAGAGGTAAATCAGATTACCGAATTGCAACTTTAAAGCAATGTTTCAATAAATCAAAAAATCAAAAGAAGAAAAACGAAAGCGTTCTTGTCCTTTCAAGATCCAAAAGACCAACAATTAAAATAAAAGCAAGAAAATAATGCTTAATGTGCTCAGCACCAGAGACAAACCAGAAATGAATTAGAATCACTAGATTTTTGCTTAGCCAACAAATTTCAAATAGAATTCAAATGCGAAGCCTACTTGATGCAATTGAACAAGGCACAAAGAAAGATGAAACATTTGTAATTGGTTGGTTCCAGGGACGAGATATACTTTCTGCTTTTCCGCTGGCACTTGTCTGATATTGTAAGCCATTAAACTTAATTTGATACAATTAACGCCAACTAAACTCCGTTTTAAGTTGGCCTCAAACCTAACCGGAAACTAACACAAAAATTTGACCCAGCTCAACTTGGGCTGAACTTTTGGTCGCGACACATTCTCAATTAATAACACAATTTAACTAAGAAGCTCAGAAAGTTGCGCCAAAGTGGTGGCCACTGCCCAAGTGCAAGGCACAATAAGTTTCCGACAAACTGAGGGTGTCTGTGTGTGTCCATCCGTCTGTTTGTGTGTGTGTGTGAGCCAAACTGGCAACAGGTCAAAAGTTTTTTCTGTGCTCTTCCGGCTAACAAGTCTTTTGCTCATAAAATAGTTAGATGCTCGTTGTAACTCTTGTGAAAACTTTTAATAAACTCGGCCCCAAAGACAATATTTTGTGTTTGAGGACCACAATAATTTGATTTCGTCCAGCAGCAAAAGTAATTTGTTCAGTCAAGCGAATAACCAAGCGACCAGGTGAGATGGGGGGGGGGGAGTCAGCCAAAGACTCGGAGATTAAGTAAAATGCAAACAAAATCGACAGACAAGTGAGTTAACTGGTTTGACCCAATTTAATTATACAGGCGTTTTCGGGTCTCGTATTAGTATTGTGCTCTCTGCACACACACCCACTTGTACACCGGATGATACATCCACGAGAACACATGACATTATTGTAGCAAAGGACAGCGGCGACAGCAGCCAACAATTAGTGTTGACAGACATCGCACTCCCAACCCCCAAAGGAATTTGAGGGCTTGTGTTGTACACACACGAAGGCGTTTGGTTACGATGTATAGCCAGGCCCATAGTGTTAGTATGTACGTACACGCCCGATCCATGTACTTGCCATATACATACATACAACAACACACGGACAATTAGCTCAGTTGTAAAAAATCTGCCTTGAAAATGATTGGCTTTCCCTAGGGTCCCTGCTCGGGCGCCACTTGTAACAAAGTTTTCAGCCGGAAGGGTTCACTCAGTCTGGCCGAAGGACATTTACAAGAAGTTTTGTAAATCGCAGGGACATCGCAGCGACATATGCCGATAGTTATTTGCCTTCAACTGTACTTTGTCGTACGTCGAAGTACTTTCAGTAAAGTACGATCGGTAATATGACTGCTACGAGATGCGTGTGGGATTGGGATTTAGGTATGATAACGGGAGAATGAAGCCATTCGCAAGACTCAAGTTTTTTTATTTGCAAAATATTGAATTAATCTTTAAACCAGGCCACAAACCTCTGAAAATTTTGAAGCAAATTCTGTCCGAAGGATCGAATTTTTGTAATTTTTTCACTTAAAATGATTATAAATGTTGGTAGTATGTTTTTTTTGTGATTTTGTTGACAGCTTAGCTTATTCTCCTACCACTTTTTGTACTGACTACCTTACACCCATCTACTCTCTCCACAGAATGCCTTGCCGGTGCCAGATGGTGAGAGATTGACCACACAGCATGTAACCCAACTCATTGAGCTGTATCGCTCCGAACCACGTTTATGGAATCAATCGCACGAGGAATTTCGCAATGTGGAATTGTGTCGCGAATCGTGGCGTCGCATTACGGATGTCTGGAGCATCCATTGCGGACGCAGCTTCACTGTGACCGATGTAAGGATACGCGTGTCCACGCTATGTCAACGATTCCTTAAGCAGCGCGAACGTCTGGAGGCCGATGGTGAAATGGATGATGCAGCCAAATTTGTGCACTACGATCAGTTGAGCTTTTTGTGCCAACAACAGGCGCTGCTCAAGCGACAACAACAGAGTGCACTGCAGAATCGCAAACTCTTGGAAATTTATGAACATTATCCGATCTTGTGGCACAATGCGCACAAACGTTTGCGCTGTGCGGAGACTTTACGACGACGTCAGGAGGCACATCGTGGTCTACAGCTGGCGCTGCGTCTCTCGGGGATTACATTGTCGGCATTGGCCATACAACGGAAATTGCAGTCACTGCGTAAGCGGTATCGCCTGGAGAAGATACGGTATTTGCATAGCGTTGTGGAGGGGAAACAGGCGGAATTTGTGTCGACGTTTGAGCATTATGCGGAAATGGAGTTTCTGAATAAGCATATCGATCCGTTTGTGTGCGCGGTGTGTGGCAAGATCTTTGAGAATTTGGTGAGCCATCAAATGCATGTGCAAAATAGCTGTGAGGTGAAGGTAACAAGAGAGGAAGAGCAAGAGGAGAAGGAAGAGATGGTGGAGCAGCAGCAGGAAGAGTTAGAGGAGCAGCAAAATGTGGAAATTCCTTTAGAGGACCAGCAAATTGTGGAGATTCGCTTAGAGGAGCAGCTGGAAACGCAGCAAATTGTCGAAATTCCCTTAGAGGAGCCGCCAATTGTGGAAATTCCCTTAGAGGAACAGCTAGAAACGCAGCAAATTGTGGAAATCCCCTTAGAGCAGCCGGATTTAGTGCAGGAAGAGCAGCCAATTGTATTGGAATTGCAACAGCAGCCGCAGGAACAGCCTCCGCCAGAGGATCCCCCCCTACCCAGTCTGGCCGAGGCCTGTGCTGCTGCTGAAACAGAACTCGAACCCGAGTTAACCACTTTAGAGGAGGGCCCACGTCCCTTACGCGTACGCCTCACTCTACCTGAGACCCTCAAGCTCATTCAGCTGTATCAACGTCAAGCCTGCCTCTGGGATCCCAATCATCTGGACTACCATACCCGTCCTCTCCGTCGGCTTGCCTGGCAGGCCATCACCGATCAACTGAATGAACCCACCTCCGTTTCCAAGCAGCGTTTCACTTGGCAAATGCTTCATCGCAAAATCACGGACTATACCAAATACTATCGCAAGGAACGGGAACGAGAGGAGCATAAAGTAGAGGGTACCGAAGATTCCACCACCCGTTGGTGTTTCTACGATGCCTTTCGCTTCCTGGACGATGTCTTACCCATTAGCTGTGAGCTTCAGAAATCCCTCCAGCAACGTGACAGCAATCTCAAGCTTATTGCCATCTATCAGAGCTACGGGCAGCTCTGGTGTACAGATCATCCGGATTATACCAAACGCAAGCAACGGCAACGTCACCTGGAATCACTCTGCACCAAGCTGCAGGAGGAGTGTAATCTACAAATGACCGTGGAGCGTTTAAAGAGTCGTCTCATCGAGTTTCGGTGTCAGTATCGACAGTGTAAGCTGGCCCGACTGGCGGCCATTAAACGCTCCGAAACCTGGACGCCCACGTATGAGTACTATGAGCCCTTACGCTTCCTGGAACTGCATGTGGCACCATTTGGCTGTATGCGTTGTCCGGCCAGCTTTAGCCGACGCACCGATTACCTGAGACACGAACGCAATGTCCACGCCGAACAGGAGAAAGAGGACGAAGAACCCCTCAAGCGACGCAGTCGTCGCGTAGGAGCCGCCGGTAAGAACAATAACAATTTGGAGCACATCTGTCACATTTGTGGCATGAAATTCTCCCTACGCAACAGTCTGCTCGCCCACTTGCGTCGTCATCTCGGCCAGCGTACGCACGCCTGCACGGAGTGTCCCAAGCAGTTTTTCAATTCCACCTCCCTGCGTGTCCATCAACGTAGCCACACCAAGGAAATGCCATATGTGTGTGAGCATTGCGGCCGGGGATTCGTCAATGCCAGCAAACTGAATCAGCATGTGAAGAGGCATCGGAATCAGCGTGACTATCCCTGCAATCGCTGCGACAAGGCGTTCTATACCGCCCATGAGCGGGATCGTCATATACGTGCACATCTGAATATACGGGACAAGGTGTGTCCGTATTGCTCTCGCGCCTTTGTGGTGGGCAGTGCGTATTATGCCCATTTGAATCTGCATCGTGGCGAGAAACGGTATGCCTGCACCACCTGTAATCGAAGATTTGCCCAATACGCTGGTCTCTACAAGCATCGCAAACGTTGTATACCCACCGAGGTGATGGAGGAGTGAGCAGCGTTTTGTTTTTAAGATTTTAGTGCAATTTTGTGTAGTCCTCCCAATGACACCTGCCTGTAGATCATTCACTTTATTCCTTTTCCTAGAAATATTGTCTAATTTTCAAATTTAACTTATTTTAAGAGATGATTTATGGTTATACCTACAATATATATATATGTATCTCTATGTTTATAAAATAGTGTGTTCTGACTGATTCATTGATAGGCAAATCTCCGCCCTTATACTAGCAACTTCGTCGGCTACGGAAGGCCTTGGCACGTCGAGAACCCTCTCTTACTCGTCTTGCACGACTCTCTATGACATTCCGACTCCTTGTTGCGGTTCACAATTCTCTCGGTACCTGAGATACCCTATTGTGCTTCCTTGGAATCAGATCCTTTACCTCCTTCACTATCCACTGAACTTTAGATTGTCGATACGCACTCGCAGTAGTTCACCGTAAGACACTGACTCCTGGATGCTCGCTTCTTGAGCCTTTTATACCCTCAAACGCTGCTAGTCCAGTGCAACTGTTCCTCGCTGCCTAGCAACGCCCGTAAGTATAGAATTCGAATTCATTTGTGATTTCATTATGCGATGCTGGAAAATCCGTCTCCAAGGTTTGAAAATGCCCTGAAAATTCTACATGTCTTTCGCACTAGAACTACTTTATCGACTAAAGTCATCCGATCCGGCCGGTTCCGACCAATGTGTACCTCAAGACTTCGTGCAAAGTTTGGTTACGATATCTTTAAAATTGGGGAAGGAGATAACATAGAAACAGACGGACATGGCTATATCAACTCAGCTAGGTCATGCTGATCGAGAATATATATACATTATGTGGTCGGAGATGCTTCCTTCTATGCTTTACAAGCATCTGGATAATTTTTATATACCCTCTACAAAGGTATTATAAGATTGATTAGGCCAGATCAGCTAGATTTTGAGATTAGATTTGAGTGTGACCGTTCTCTTGTTTGTTTACATTCTGGTGTGACTTTAATATGGCGAGCGAGGTAAGTCATCGGGATGATTTAAAGTTTTAAGAATGAATTATTTATTTAATGCAATTTAGAATACATACGAGCCTCTTTTGAAGAGAAGAAGTACCAGCGGCCTAAAGTGGACAGAGTCAAAAGTGCTTGGAATCGGAAAAGCGGTAAGTTTGACGGCATTCACAGGCTTCAAGGGACATTTTATTATTGATAAATCCGGATTGAACGGGCTTGTAGCCGATATAACCAAGAACATAATCCATAATCCTGTCCGGCGTCAACTCTGTGAAGCTGCATGATGACAAGCTGGTCACAGAGAAAGACTTTTGCTCACAATAGGTCCGAGGCAACTCTAGAGCGCGCTGGTAGATACATCGGCCGACACTCAACCGCTCAAGAAGAAAACCAAGTACTTCTTTGGCCAGTTCAATGTGGTGGTCGTGAATGGCCAGATGTGAAGTTAGTATGATTGCCTATCGATGATTGCGCCATTTAAAACCACCTCAGGAATGTCATCAAGTACAAGATAATCTCCAAACACAAGGAGAAGCTTAAATACGAAACGGTGACCACGCCCGTGTAACATGACGTGCAGTATCCAGCCTATTTGATTAATACCCTTGTTCCACTGGCGAACATTCAATCACATTCTCGAAAAGTGAATTTTCCTTGTTCCACTGACGAATGTTGATCACGGCCACACAACGTCAACAAAGAACAGCTGATTGAATTGCTATGGCGGCAATTGTAAATCAAAGTTGCCCTCCTGGTAGTCCCAGCCCGATAAAGATAGTTTGCGGGATTCATACATAAGAAATATTACTGCATTTTAACATTCTAAAACATAGAATTGGTAATTGCCGCTTGCCTTGGCCATGTACAACTTATTTGCGTAGTCGGTTTTCAACTTCTTCCCCTTGTGCTAAACCCCCACCCACTGAGCTAGAACACTCTCCGACCATGGCAACGCCATTGACAGAGCAGCTGTACCTCTTACGCATTTCGATAGCATATCAATAGAAAATCTAGCCAAAATAGCTATATGTCGTGACAGTAGCTAGATCATCCATGACAGTGACTTGATCATCCGTCGCGGATGGACATTTATCTTTTATGAGGAAATACACAGAAAGAATGAGTTCATTTAGATCACCCAGCGGATGACCTCTAGAATGTGTCAGTGGAACAGGCATAGTTCTGCTTCAGATTCTTTAGCAATTTTGTTCTTCCCATCAACGGGATCCCAGTGAGTCAGACCGTAAACTGTTACAGACCATCCGTGATAATCTACTGTTCACTTCGGCTCTTTGTAACGAGGGATTGTACGTACTCTTTGCGCAGATATCGCCAGCCGTGACCGTTGTGGCCTAGAAGGTAATCAAAAGTAGTGACTAAAATGGAGGCACCGCATCGCAACGTGTTCATCTTCGACCCCGACACTTGTGTGGGCTATGTGGAGGCGATTGGAGTCAATTAATATTCAAATATATAAACGTATAAACGATTGCACTTCGAACTTAACTTGGACTACTTTATTTGTGAAGTGAAAAGAATAAGACCGGCTACTAGATCATATGGAAGGGAAACCGTACGCATTAAATCTCCTTGGCTTTGAGCAGGCGGTTTCAAATCTCTCAACTTTCGTCATCTAATCTAGTAGCCCGGCATATTTGTGCCCCTTTACGTATAAAGTCAAACAGCTATAATATGAAATGCTAACGTTTATACGAAAACCTGTAGAGATTTCTGGGACACACCCGATAAAGTTTCGCTTCTCTTTCATTTCGAAAAAGACACCAATTTTGAATTTTATTATACCCTTGCAAAGGGTATTATAATTTTGCCCAGAAGTTTGAAACGCATAGAAATATTCATTTCCGACCCCATAAACTATATATAATATATTCTTGATCAGGGCGATGAGCTGAATCGATTGAGCTTTGTCCGTCCGTCTGTTTCTACGCAAACTAGTCTCTCAGTTTGCACAGAGTCTTCTTTTTACTGCACGCTGCTAATATGTCGGAACCGACCGGATCGGATGACTATATCTTATAGTTGCCATAGGAACCATTGGTCAAAAAATGGGTCTTAGTGAGAAAAACTTTTTTGTTTTCAATGTTGGCGTTCTTAAACTCAGGCATTATTAATATTATAGGCTTTCAGACAGATTTGCAAATTTTGGTCAAGATCGGATGACTATATCTTATAGCTGTCATAGGAACCAACGGTCGGAAAATGGGTCTTACTGAGAAAAACTTTTTTGTTTTCAATGTAAGTGTCACTAAACTCGTCCATTAATAATATTATATGCTTTCAAACAGATTTGCAAACTTTGGTCAAAATCGGATGACTATATCTTATAGCTGCCTTAGGACCGATCGGTCGGAAAATGGGTCTTAGGGAAAATAGTTTTGTTGTTTTCAAGTAAATCGTTCTTAAAGTCGGTGATTCTTAATATTACACGCTTTCAAACTAATTTGAAAATGTTGATCGACATCGGGTGACTATATCTTATGGTTGCCATAGGACCGATCGGTCGGAAACGAGTCTTAGTAAGAAATTTGTTTTGTTTTTTATGCTAGCGTCGCTAAACTCACTGATTACTGATTCTGTATGCTTTCAAATATATTCGCAAAATTTGGTCAAAGTCGGATGACTATATCTTAAGGCTGCCATAGGACCGATCGGATGGAAAATGAGTCTTAGTGAGAAAAACTTTTTTGTTTTCAATTTTATCTTTCTTAAACTCGACGATTGTTAATTTAATGTTTTCAAAAAGATTCGCGAAATTTGGTCGAAATCAGATGTTTATCTGTCGGAAAATGGGTTTTAGTTACAAAAATTTCTGATTTTTATTTAAGCGTTCATAAACTGTGACGTTTGCATTTGCAAGGGTATAAAAACTTCGGCACAGACGAAGTTAGCTTGGCTTTCTCGTTTTTATTTACGGATAGAAAAGCTTAGCTTGAACTTGAAACTGGTACTTAGGATTTTGAAGATGTTGGCCAAGTAGTTCTTTCTGGAGGCAGGGTCGAGACGCTTGAATCCGTTCTGATTGCAAATGCCCACCTCAATGTTAGACAGGGTGTCTTTAAGCATTAGAATGGTAGTGTGGACGGCATCTTTCAGCTCCAGATCTTCGCTATTACTGGTTTTGCCATTGACTGCCAATTGTGAATCAGATGTTAGGTCACACTAACAGCTGTTCACGAGTCTAATTCAAAACAGTGAGCAAAAAAGGGTCGTTCCGTCAACTGATTTAGATTTGCTTTCACGAAATCTAAATCAAATCTAAATCGCTTTCAGGTTTTTTCTTTTCAATTCAATTTTTTTATTCAATGATTTGAATTCATCTCTCTAAAATACATTTGGAAAGCTTTCTATCTTCTCTGATGCCAAAAAACTGTGTAATTATATTTTATGAACGCTGATGATGACAAAATGACAAAATGTTAAGAGACATTAGCCGTGTGCAGCAGAACAGCTTGCTCCCTGATCAAGTATAAATTTTCCATAATCTGCCTGCTGAAGTCGAGTGAAGCGGCATCACATTAGCCAATTTGAGGTATCATGTTACGGGAGCATGTATCAAAGAAATAGTACGCTACTTTAAAGTGATACTGCTCCCTCCAACAGCAGAAACTATTCGATGCATAATTTTTTTCTGATACATGCTCAAGGATCAATTATTCTGCTGAACACGCCCATTAGCAGGGGTCGGTGCTCGGACCCACTCTCTATAATATTTATACCTATGACATCCCCCTATTCGATAGTTGCAACTCGCTTATCTTTGCCGATGACACGGCTCTTTACTGTTCTGGTAGTTCTTACATAGACATTCAACACGAACTGCAGTGTTCATTGACCTCTCTATCAACATACTTCGAGCGATGGAAAATCAAACTAAACGCCACAAAAACGAATGCTATATTCTTCACCAAAAAACGACACCCAAAGTTTTTACCAAACAGCGAGATAACACTAAACAACACCAAAATAAAATGGGAAAGCTCAGTCAGATACCTTGGCTTAAACCTTGACAAAAAACAAATTTTTAGCGATCACATTAGTAAGACTGTTGACAAAGTTAACAAGATGATCAGAACCTTATATCCGTTCATAAACCGCATCTCAAAACTATCCATTAACAACAAACTTCTAGTCTACAAGTTAGTTTTCTTACCCACTATCTTATATGGATCAGAAATATGGGGTGAATGCGCAAAGACTCATGTGAAAAAACTGCAAACGGCACAAAATAAGATATTGAAAATGATCCTGAACCTGCCCTTTTATTATTCCACAGAACGGTTACATTCTGATGCAAATATCAAATCGATAGATGACTTCATCTCTCGTGCCAAAAGTAAATTCTAATGACGCACTAATGAGTGCTGGTAGGTACTTTACCACTAATATAATTAGTGTTAGGAAGAACTAGCCAAAGCTTAGCTCTAAGTCTAATTTTAAGTTTCTTGCCAAGGTTTTTTTTCCTGCCTTTTCCTTGGGTAATTCTAAATTAAGTTCTCGAAAAATGTAAATTGTAAAACAGATTGAAATACTTTCTCAGATGTAAAGATGAATGTCTAATCACTGACTACCACTGAACTGCTAGCTTTAAACAAACTGTAAATATTACTGGGCAATAAAGCAAACCATTATTATTATTATTATTATTAAGAGACATTACTTAACAAAAACCTTAATCATTTTAAAAAGACTTCGTAAGTAGTTTCTGATCTAGAACCCATATAGGTAGAAAAGTTGTTTAATTTGTTTGGTTTTTGAACACATTCTATTTTACTTGGGATACACATAATAGCCAGAATTTCAAAATTTAAGAAAATATCAATGCGACTCCAGCTTTAATCTGCAGCGTCTGCTTTTCATTACCCCCAGTAGCGTCCAGTCTTTACTTTTGGGCGCAGTGTTCTTCGAGAAGAAAAGGTCCAATACTTTTGGGTATTTGATAGTAAGTAAAATGCATCCATTCTTGCTTTCTAGCTTAACTAGCTTCGAGTTCCGTACTTTGGCTGTCAAAACTCGAACAAAGTTTAGGTTAGTACCACCAAAATTCTCGCCTCTTTTCTCATACCTGCTATTTTCTTTTTATTCTTCTTAAATGCAATGGATAAAAAAAGAGCTGTGAAACCCTAAACGGAAGCTTCCTCTTTAATTGGATTTAGCGAAACGCTTTAACTGCCTCAATCGATAGATATCGTGGGTGGGCGGGACGGCAGTCTGTAACTCATCATCGCTATCATCGCCACCAGGTAACAGACGACGACGACGCGGTGGTATGGCGGTCACACTATGCTGTACACCCGTATAGGTGCTTGTATCCACAATCCAGTGCACCGATTTGGCCAAATCAAAGATCTTGGGTGACAGCTCATTGTCGCCATTGGGTAGGGGAGCAGCTGAGGAGAAGAAATGGTAAGATATCAAATGCATCGATATATAACACACACACACACAACTTACAGTCAGGCAGATTGAGACGCATAAAGATGTCAAAAAGCAGCTCCACGCTGACAAAGGGACCACGGAAAGAGTTGGGCGGCGGTAAGGTGGCACAAAGAGCGGCCAGTGCCGGCGGCTGGGGAAAAACACCGCCAGCCAGCGGATGTGCGCCCGGATGGGCACAGGGACGCGGTTTATAGGGTATCATCTGTGAAAAGTCAGGTCGTGGCAAGGGCTGCGTTGCCCCCTCGTCCGTGTCGGCTTCACCATTGTTTTGGTTTTGTGTCAGGCCTATGCCCACCTTGTTCAGTATTATACCCACATTCTGTAAAGCGAGATTAAGTATTAAACCAAGGCTCAAATATAATGCAAACAAACAAACACCCACCTCTGCATAGCCTATGGACTTTAGTTCCGTACTGGTGCAGGGATACAGATCCAGAAACTTGTATCGATCCACCAATTGTGCCGTCTCCTTGCCCTCATACTCTTTTAGCTGTCAATGAGCGAAATGCGTGGTTTTCATTTCAATTGCTAAACACATCTTGCCATATATACATACATTCTCAAAGACTGCACTCCTTCGTCGTTCCACCTTCACAATGCTGGACAAATCCCCAATATTTGACTCGAATTCCAGAAACCGATTCCACACCTCCACACTCTTGTGCGGCGACAGTCCGCCCGAGCTGAGCACACGCTCAAACAGAACTCGCGTATTGTTGTCCTCATTCAAATGCGATAGATAATCAATATAGCACATGACATACTCGGGACTTCCGCCGAAACGTTTCAGGCCCAGTTCGAATATGCGAAATGCAATCTCCTTGTCCTTGGAACAATAATACTCCATAAGGGCGGCGGCCACAAATATGTGATAACGAGAGCGCACATCTTCGCGTGCCTTCTTAAAGATGCCACGGGCCGATTTAATGCCTTCGGCACGACGGGCAAACTTCATGTACTGCACATAGACCTATAGAAGTGTGGGAGAAGAGAGAGAAAAAAGAAGTGAGTTGCTTTAAGCTTGGTACGGAGAAAACCCAAAAGCGGTCGCAAACGAAAAACTCCATATACAAACAGGTAAGAAAATCCGTCGTGCCTGCCTGCGGCACCGAACTCTCTTTTGGTCATAGCTTGACTAATAGATGTCGCCACTACTGTTACCATTTCAAAACTGACAAATAGATGTCGCCACTACTGTAACCACCACTGGAACTGTCTTTTGGTCATAGCTTGAGTATAGTTCATCTGTTATTTATCATTCCTTCGGTAAATCGATGAATAATCTTGATTACTAAATAACTCTAGAAGGTGCAAATCGTCTATCTATAAACTGTGGGGGTGTGAAAAAAATTCAAAATAAACTTGATGTGCCTGCATTGTCACATTTCAGCGTCTCCGTACCACGCTTTAACCAAAATAAAATTTGTTCAAGCAACCATAACCGAAACAAAGTAACCGCTTCCATTTCGGTTTTTAAAATATGAAGAGACAAATAGTTTCGATATTACGGTTGCACTACTTCCCGACCACTTGAAAGTCCGCTGTAATCGTAATGATTCCCAAGAAGGGCAAGGATCACTCAAAGCCTGACTCCTACCGGCCAATTAGTCTACTGCCAACTTTCTTCAAAATATTTGAAAGAATATTTCTTGGAAGAATGTTGGCAGTTAACGCGGTCAAAGATGCTATACCTGACCATCAGTTTGGTTTTCGAAGAGGACACTGTGCGCCGCAACAGGTTTACAGACTCTCAAACCACATTTTGAAGGCATTCGAAAACCTGCAATATTGCTCTGCCGTCTTTCTGGATATAAGACAAGCGTTCGATCGCGTTTGGCACGATGGCCTGCTATTCAAGCTTAAGTCCCTCCTCCCTCCAGAACAATATCTGCTGATTCGCTCCTTTCTCCTGGGGCGCCGTTTCCCGGTTGAGCTGAGAGGCGAGCGATCAAGCATCCGTCCCATTCTTGCAGGGGTACCTCAGGGTAGTGTTCTTGGACCGGTGCTATACTCTCTGTTCACCTCGGATCTGCCGTATCCAGTTGCCCATCGCACCTTTATCGCCACGTATGCTGACGATACCGCTTTTCTTGCATCCAGCACAAGACGCAAAAGAGCATTTGCTAAGGTCCAGTAGTTCCTGGATGGCTTTGGTCGTTGGGCGAACCGCTGGAACATAGCTATTAACCGTTCAAAAAGCCAACACTGCACCTTTGCTATAAGACGCGGGAAAGTTGCTCAAGTGCGACTCCTTGGGTCAAGAGTCCCATATTTGAAATCTGCGGTTAAATATCTTGGTGAGACATTGGACCGCCGCCTGACATGGAAAGCCCATGTGGTACGAGCAGCAGCTACAGTAGCAGCTAAGGCGAAGGAGCTTGATTGGCTTCTCAAGCCTCGTAGCGGACTTTCGTTGCGATCCAAAATCCTTGTTTACAAGGCTGTTATCATGCCTTCCTGGACCTGGGGGATCCCGCTCCACTACACTTAAGAAACTTGAATCTTCTATAAGCCGAGTACTACAGCGCATTGCTGATGCTCCCTGGTATGTGAGGCATACAACTTTATATCGCGATTTGGATGTTTTGCCATTATGCGCCCAAATCAATATGCATACTAGTAGGTATCATGACCGACTGGTGGCCCACTCCAATATACTTGCATCTGAATTGGCTACAAACAGGCTCAGAAGACGCCTTATTAACCGACGACATCCCTCAGACCTCTGGGTCCATGAAAGGCGTCACTCGGGCCGCCTCATCAACTTGGCTTAAGTGTCTCCTTGAGACTATCCCCTACTAATATTTGCACGGTGCTGGTTTCCCCAGCAAGATGACAGATCAATCCCAGGACCTGTGCTGCGTGTTAAGTTGTTATCCCAGGCTTTTGCCCTGCTGTCTAAGCCCTGTATAGTATTAGTAATTCTTGTTAGCTATTTGTAAATAGATTAAGTTCTATGTATCAAGTATTCTCCTAGCTATCATTAAACAAAAAAAAAAAAAAAGACAAAAAATATTTTGACTACTTATTATCATCGTCTGTGGAAGTCACGAAAATTAATTTACACTATCTACCAGGTCATACTCTCATCACTAAGAAACGTGCCCATCAATAGCAAAACATATGCGAGTAAGCTCGTTCACTCGTGCTACAAATGCGAAACAAGTAAACCCAACGATCGTAGCCCACAAAAGAAAACAAATGCAAAAGCACTCGTTTATCTGCGGATCATTGTATATGCGAGCTCGTGTATTTGCTAGTATAGATACTTTAGCCGTCCATAAAATCTTCATAAAAATCTGAAATTAATGAACAATTTAGAAATTTCCCATATTTTAGAACTTCCAAGGCACACCTTTCATTTGCTCGGTCTACAACTCCCATTTAACCGTCTATATATGGGCATTTCCACAGAAATGTCAACCGCAGCCAAAAATTTCAAAGTCCATAAAAGTATGTTGTTTTATCATATTTTCATAGGGAACGAATAAAATTGAACTAATGTAATCCAATCTTACATTTATTCATAACCCATTTCGAAATATTCGGATTAACGGCCGCGCTGGCGCAATTTTTCAAATTTGGACATTAATAATGCACTTTTTTTCGATAAAAGTCCCTTTAGATTTCTTTTACTTTTGTTATCTAAAATCTTTCTAAGGGTACAAAGGGTAAAAAAAAGAATGCACAAGAAACCATGAGAAACTATTTGATTGCAAAAATTGTAAAGTTTTTGCTTAGCGTTAAAATGGAAACCACATAAAAAGTATGATGGAACAAAATGTCACATGCGACATGTCGCGTGCGACAGTGATTAAAATTAAATAAAAAATAAACTACTTAATATTTTTGAATCAAATAAATCAGATTTTAAAGCTACATCAATGCATAATATTTTAAAATTAGTCGCATTAAAATATTCCTTCAGGTTCCGCTGAAATCAGTGTTGGAACTGATCGCCTTGAAAGTGACTTCTGTTTTTGTCGCATGTGAATGGATTGGTTTTTTGTAAATATCTTGAAAACGAACAATTGCCCAAATTCAATTTTAGCACCAATTATAGAGCTAATCAAGAGCTATAAATTTCGCATTTTGTCAAAATAAAATAATGTTTTATTTTATGTTTTTCTTTACTTTGAATGCGTACGAATGTAGCATTCGACATTGGAGAAATGCCCATATGCCATCTTTATATTTTTAACAATAATCTAAGCTCAAGAATAAGAATTTTTGAAAATTTCTCAATTTTTATACATTTTTTATACATTTACATATTTATTACATATTTAACATATTTAGTGCATATTTTGTATATTTGTTTACATATTTTACATATGTAAAATATGCAAAATTTGCATATATTGAATATGCAGTTTCCAATGGAAAGTGGGTTATCTAATTAGTATAAATCCAAATTTTCACCTCAATCAACTTTCATTTAAAAAAGTACATAAAATCCGATGTCGAGTCATTAAGATCCAACGGATATTAAGAATTGGATATTAAAAAAGATCAAAAGGATATGAAAAAATTGATATTTTTTAACTGCTCAAATGGATAGTAGTTAAATATCTTTGATAAGATCCAATGGATCCCAAAAATGAATAGTTAACTATCCAGTCCAAATGGATATCGAAAAATCATCCTAAGGATCATCAAAAACTATACTTTTTTCTTTCAGTGTAGAGACTAGAGTGTATGAAACATTAACTTTTGATGCTCAAGTGCCCCCCTCTTCCAGCGGGATTTGAAAAAACCGCATTACTTCCTAAATATGTTTCAGGTAAAGTGTTCGAACTATAAATATCCAGCAAATTTGGTAACGATCGATGTTCAAGAGGCTTTTATTAAGCTGCTTATAATTTTGTAGATTTTGTTTCTTTCTCTATCCGCTCACGCTACACCACAACAATAAAATTTTGTAATTTTTTTAGATTTTCTTTGCAAGCTTTCTTAGTTCAAGAGGCTTTTATTAAGCTGCTTATAATTTTGTAATTTTTTTTTTCTCTTTCCGCTCACGCTACACGACGACAATAAAATTTTGTAATTTTGATAGATTTTCTTTGCAAGGCTTTCTTAGCTCAAGAGGCTTTTATTAAGCTGCTTATAATTTTGTAATTTTTTTTTTCTCTTTCCGCTCACGCTACACCACAACAATAAAATTTTATAATTTGGTTAGATTTTCTTTGCAAGGCTTTCTTAGTTCAAGAGGCTTTTATTAAGCTGCTTATAATTTTGTAGATTTTTTTCTTTCTGTATCCGCTCACGCTACACCACAACAATAAAAATTTTGTAATTTTCTTTAGATTTTCTTTGCGAGGCCTTTATTAAGCTGCTTATAATTTTGTAGAATTTATTAAGCACCTCCGCTCACGCTACACCACAACAAGAAAGTTTGCTAGGTTATAAGCAAAACAATTACACTTGGCCCTCGCTTAACACGGACTCTTTTAGCACGAACTCGGTCTTACACGGTTACAAATTTGCTCCCATCCCCCTTTTAACACGCTAAAAACCTCGTTCTTACACGATTAAAAAATATCGATATATTTTTTATAAATTTTTTTCAAATTTTTTGTCAAAAAGGGGAACCCCACATTTGATCTGTCAGATGTAAGCGTGTTTTAGTAGGTGCAAAAATCTTGAGCTTTGCAGACGCGTAAATAAAAAGTCAAAGATTTTGTGGTAAGTAAAAAGGTGGTACAGCTTGATTAAATCTAAAAAGTGAATACATACATAATTAAAATAAATAAAAAAATCAGCTTTTACAATGGCAGAAAGAAAGAACAGAGCTCCTTTAAAACGAAAAGTCATTTCTATAGAAACAAAAATACAAATTCTAAACCGCTTAGACAATGGGCAAACTGAAGAAGGCCTTGATTTAAATGAGGCAACAGTTCGCACTATCGAAAAGAATGAAACTGAAATACGACGTGCAGGAAGCATTGGGTCATCTATATCTACAAAATTTACCAGTAGAGCACGTGCACCAATTTTGGAGAAAATGGAAAGAGCACTTAGCATTTGGATTGACGATAGCTACGAAAAAAAGATCCCTTTAAGCCAGCGGATCATTTAGGAAAAGGCACTCAGGATTTATGGACTGCTCGAGCAAAATGGAGAGCCGTCTTCCAGCATAGATTTCGTTGCTAGTAATGGGTGGTTCGAGAAATTTAAAAAAAGGTTCTCCATTCATAGCGTCAAATTTAAGGGCGAAGCGGCATCGGCCGATGATGAAGCTGCTACCATATACCCAGAAGAAATTCAGGGGTTCATTAAAGAAGAGGAATTCCCGCCCGACCAAGTTTTCAATGCGGATGAAACTGGACTTTGCTGGAAAAAAATGCCAAATCGAACTTTTTTATCAAAGAATGAAAAAGTAGCTCCCGGCTTTAAGGCACAAAAAGATCGTTTTCACTTTTGCTGTGTAGTAATGCATCAGGCGACTTTCAAGTAAAGCCAATGTTTGTTTATAAATCTTTCAATCCCCGTGCGTTCAAAGGGATAGACAAGAGCAAATTACCCGTTTATTGGAAAGCAAATTCCAAAGCTTGGGTAACTGTAGAATTATTTAAAGACTGGTTCTTGAATTGTTTTGTACCTGAGGTTGAAAAATATTAAAAAAAAAAGAATTTACACTTTAAAGCACTATTATTATTGGACAATGCCCCAGGACATCCAAAAGATTTAACCCATCCGAATGTCAAAATAAAATTTCTTCCACCTAATATAACATCACTTCTGCAGCCAATGGATCAGGGTATAATTTACACTTTCAAGACATATTACATCAGGCGCTCTATACGCTGGATTTTGGATACAACTGAAACTGACTCCATCGATGTAACCAGTGCTTGGAAGAAATTTTCTATTAAAGATAGCCTTGAGTTGGTAAACTTATCTTTAAAAGAGATTAAGGTGTCAACATTAAATAGATGCTGGAGGAAATTATGGCCAGAGGTTGATAAAAGCCATGAAATAGAAGTGCCAAAACGTGGATTCCAGGATATATTGGACCTTGCTCACTTGATTGAAGGTTTCGACGACATGTCAAATGATGATTTGCAAGAGTTGTTTGAAGATGAAGAAATTAATGATGAATCATTGCTTGAGATTGCTGTGAATGAAGCAAACAATTCGAAATCAGATGACAGCAGCTCTGAAGAAACCGATCCGATTAGTTTAACGATAGAAAAGCTTCAAGAAGGATTCGCATATGCTAGCAGCTTGGAATCGTGCTTTTAAAATCCAGATCCGGTCATCGAACGACGACTTAAGTTTAAGAGAGAGTTGGAAAAACTACTTTTGCCTTATAAGGAGTGCTATAAAGAAGCTTTAAAAGCCACCAAACAATCGAAAATGACTGATTTTTTTGAATAAGGAGCCACCAAAAAAGAAAACATGTTGAAACAAACTGGCTTAAACTATAAATGCCACCAAATGCATTTCAAATTTGATATGAATATAGAAACATATGATCTCCGTACTTTTTAACATTTTTAAGTTTCTATAAAGTTTAACTTGTTAATTAATTATATGAAGCAACTTTTTTAATTTAATACCAACTTTTAATTTTGAAAATATGAATGTTATGAATTTATTAAAGGCATATACATAATAACTTTTGTTTAATTTTGAACAAATGTATGAAACTTTAATAAAAACAGACCAAATTTGAACAATAAAAATTTTTTTTGCTGCCAATTTTGAATTTTGAGAACGTAACCCCTTATTTTGTACGGAATACATGTTTCGCTTAACACGATTTCGCTTAGCACGAGGATTTCTAGGAACGTAACCCCCATGTTAAGCGAGGGCCAAGTGTACTATAAATATACCGAACTTAACCAACTTATGTATGCATAATATCGCTTACCAATGTGGGATCAATGTCGGGCAACTGCAACAGTTTGTTATACATGCTATGAACCTTCTCATACTTGAGTCGTCCCTCCTCAAAGTCCGCATAGGCAAAATACAGCAGTGCATTGCGATTGAGTACACCATTGATGGATCTCTCCAGTATGTTGGCGCACTCATCCGCAAAGATTTTGGCTGCTTGTACATCCTGCAGGAAAGAGTAAATTTTAGATGGGGGGTTAAGTTAAGGCAGTTTAACAATAATTCGCTAAAATAGGGCTAGGCAAGAGTAAAAGGCGTGCGGCCAGAACCAAGGGCAACGTGGCAAGCGTTGCTCTCCGTGGAGGAGGCGTGCCACTTTACCCAGGGGGCGACACTTCACAGCAACAACAACAACAAGAGACGATGGTTTTTTGTTTGGTTTTTTGTTGGCATTGTGCGCAATCTTTCTATTTTGCTTAGCTACAAATCGTCTCGCTATTCTGCAACAGTCACAACTACTACGCACGCCTTTCTCGGTGAGCACACGGGCGCTGGTGTCCAAAAACTGGGAGGCCTGATGCCAGACGGCCGGATGATGGGTAAGCACCAAGAGACACTGTTCGGTGGCGAACATGACGCGACGCGTGACCAAGGCCGTGTCCTCTGTTCTCAATGGGTTGGATTTCTCATAGGTAATGAAACGTTTCCAGAGCTCCACCTGTTTGACCTCTTCCTTGGTCAATGTGGGCGGCACAGCGGGCAGATTCCGGTTTAGTCCTTTGGTATGATACTCCAGCTCCTTTGCCACACGGCGTGCATTCATGTAGTCCCTAGAGATGACATAAAGTGCAGCTAGTAAGGCCAATTCAAATTTCCGATGGTGGTTTACTTACTTGGAACGCTCCAGGCTCATCTTTTCGGATATAATGGGATTGATGTTATGCTCAAAGGCTATGTAATCCTTCCACAGCTGCTCAATGCCCACAATGGGCGTAACCACCGCCTTTTGGTAGACACGACGCACGGCGGTAATCTTCTGATTCTCCGCATAGTTGCCCACAGCCTCGACGCCGCGCAAAAAGTAGATATAATCCTGCCAAATGCTAAACGAATGCAAATCCATGCCAATCTTCTCCAGAGCAAAGTCATAGGCCTGGGCCATCTTCTCCCTGCAAAAACCAACAATATAAAGAATGGGCAGGGCTCACAAAGATTAGGGCAGAGAATGCGCACTCACTTGTGTGTGCTGAGGCCAGATTTGGTCTCCTTCACATAGGTCAAGTACAACTTCCACAGGTCAATGTTTAGAATCTTGACCAGACATCGCTGAAAGAGTTTCTCGACACGCTCATAGAACCGACCACGCATCTCCATTTCAATGTACAGCTTCCAGTAGCGTGCGGTGGTGGGGAAGACATTCACCAACGACTCGTACAGGCTGCGCACCTCATGAATGGGACGGGTCTGGGCCTCGCGCAACATCACCGACCATGACTCGATGTCATAGGGACGCAGCTCGACAACCTGTTGGGCACGCACCAAGCGTTCCATGCCCCATTCCTGCAAAAGATGGCATACGGTCAGTCTAATGGCGGCTTAGGAGCCAAGTACCTACTATGTCGATTTTGATGAGCGCCGCCGTCATTGTTGTGTGTGGCGGCGCTGCAGTTGTGTGCCTTTCGGCAGTTGCTTTGTTGTTGTTCTTGATGATGATGCTGTTGATGATACCAGCACTCGGTGGCCGGTATGCTACGATATACTTAAGACAGACAAAACCAAAATAGCCTATGGGGGAGGGAGGGGACTACTGATACCAAAAATCACCGTGGTCTCAAATGTGGTCTCACTAATACAAAAAATAGTCGCATCCCCGGTGTTATCGATAAGTTGTAGAGATGTGAGTTTGGCGCACGAAAAGGACTTGAGACTTGATTAATTTTAAACTGATCTATAAACAATTATATATATAAAGTTGAAATGTCGACACATTTACATTTAAAAATTAGTCATCTGTGCATGAGGAGTTTTGAGTGATTTTAGATGTCAGCAAGAGCTGAATAGCTCAAATTTTATTTGTGGTAAAATTTTAGTTGTTTGGAAAACTTCATTCTTCAGAGAATCAAGAGATATTCGTTTATAAGTCCCATTTTTCACTTAATTCAAGTAAACCTAAAGATCATAGCATTCAAAACTTATGAATCAAGAATTTCGGGATCAAGAGTATTCATTCTTCCCGTACTTTTGACATCTAACAATCTTGATGATTCGTTTGGTAATCGACTATAATTG
The DNA here is from genome assembly GCA_037044535.1 of Lordiphosa magnipectinata. Taxonomy (NCBI): domain Eukaryota; kingdom Metazoa; phylum Arthropoda; class Insecta; order Diptera; family Drosophilidae; genus Lordiphosa; species Lordiphosa magnipectinata. Next base: position 55,229 of record JBAMBO010001274.1, read on the forward strand.
AAATCGGTTTCCCAACTTCGAAAAGTCTACTAGATTATGTTAAAAATTCATTCCAGACTACTGATCGCTACCATGGAAACAAGCACGAGGCTCACGCTCTCCTCCCAAAGTGCTGCTTGATAACCGAATATATCGATATCGATAAGTTTTAAAGTCGTGACCAGCCGAGGCAGTAATTTAAAAACAAGATGACAATAAAATGCCAGATCTATGCCAATAAGCTGCAGTCGATATTTTCTGTCAGTCAAACTATAATTAACAACATAATTTGTCAAATTCAAATAGCTCAATAGTTATCGAACAATCGATAACACGGACTGGCTTAAGACAACCACCATTCTTGGTGGCAACACTGGAATATACTGGCTGACAAATATAACGACAGTCAAACGAAACAATCAAGATCAAGCGTGGCAATCAACGCATTTAATTAATTTATTCTATTTAAATAACTTTTTTATATGAATTTCTAAACAGTAAATAGCTTATTTTTTTTAACGAAATATGTGCCAGTGTTTGAAAAACAGTGCAGGCCCCAGTGGCCAAGGAAAGTGAAAAACACACACACACACACATACATGCAACACAATAACGGGACAGGACCAACGACCAGCTGTTGTTGTGGAAACGAAACGTTAGCGGTACATTTTTATTTGCTTTGGTAAGCAATCAATACGGTTCTTTTTTCTACCAACTAATTTGAATTAATTATTCAATGAGCCTTGTTGCAACTAAGTATGAATGTATGTGTATGTATGAGCGTCCATTTGCTGTCGATGCTTCCTGTTCTTGTTGTGGTTGTTGCTGCTGCTGATGATGTTGATATGCTGTCATTGCGCTGTTTCCTTTACGGTTTATTGACCGACCAAAGTGGGGAACCGCGTACGTGCGCCTGCCTGCCTTTGTGTAGGTGTGTGTGTGCATGTGTATGTGTGTGATAAGGCATAATAAGTGTGTCACACACAGAGACGAAAGTGTGGCTTTTATGTCAAAGTAGAGCAAAAAGGGACAAACAGACAGAGAGAGAGTGAGAGAGAGAGAGAGAGGTGCTAGAGCGCGCATTGCACACACTGTCACTCATTGGGCTAGGTACAACAATCACAACAACAACAACAACTGACTGACAAAAGTTTTACGGTTGCTTTTTATTTTTAATTGTTACATTTAAGTGCCTGCATTGCCTACTTTCAGGCACTATTTCCCCTCCTTACACACCTCTCACCAACTCTTGAGCCGCAAATAAACACAGCAATTATTTGTAACGAGAACCTAACTACCATCACTCTGTTTTTTATGCCCATAAATGTTGGCTAGAAGACGAGATTTTTGATCCTATAAAGTAAATCAATTTTGTTTCAGTTCACCCAGAAACCGTTGAAACTTCAAATATATTTACTTATAAGTAATATCCAACTATTTGAAAATTTTTGCCGTTATCACGCTCACTGTTAAGTGGATGTGGCTGAGGCTAACAGCACTGATCTGTGTCTGACTGTAGCCCAATAACAGGAGCACGTCGGCCTAGCACTCTTAAAACGGTATGTTGAGAGAGCGCATGTTAATTGGCGCATACATATGTATGTACAAATGGGGCCTTGTTGTTCATAATTCGGTCAGCAGAAGACATGAACGCAAAAAAAAAATTACGAAATGTATTTCTCTTCTTTCATGACCAAAGAGAAGCAGAGAGCGCAGTTGAAGCTTCTTTTTATTGCGCAAAAACGTTTTTTTTATACCCTTTAATCGTAGCTTAAAATGGGTATACTAAGGACGTGCAAATGTATGTAACAGCCAGAAGGCAGCATCTCCGACCCCATAAAGTATATATATTCTTGATCAGCATCAACAGCTGAGTCGATTTAATCATGAGCCACACGTTTTTGCAAGTATGTACATAGGTGTATACTGTACCCAGATCGAGTTTGTTTCAGATTTTGAAAATTCCCTCTACTCCATCTTTTAACAGCGAAAATCTGTCTGTTTGTCTGTCACGCACACAAAGCTTCTGCGACTTAGCGTTTGCTGTTGATGCCGGATTTTGCTATAAGCCTGCCTTTGGAATTCCCAAGCGATTATAGCAATGTGGGCATGAGGGTATCCTCTGCTAACGCGCTAAAGACAGGTAAAGACTGCTGATGATTGAATCGTGGTGATTCCAGTCCAACCAGTCTGCTTTGTGATGTGTGTGTATCTTGTTTTTAGAAAAGTTATGAACAAAAACCTATGGTTGATATTCAAAGAGGTCACTAAAAAAGTCACATTTTAATTTCATATTTTTTTGCATCAATTTTAAGAAAAATCTACTTTGAAAAACCATTTTGTGAAATGGTTCCAAAATTTTGGCATAAAATATCATTTCCGATAGTCGTTTTATCCAGTTTCCCAAACCAAAAGTTGAGACTTTTGAATAATATCAATAAGATCGAGAACAAATCACGCAAGTTCATAATACAAAATGACGTGTTTAGGGTAATTTGTTGTTGTTGTTGTTTTGTACAGGATTTCCTGTGAGTGTTCTTTGAAAATTGCAAAAACGATTTTGTCATTCTATTCAGCATTTTCCAGTGTTTTTCTTTACAATTACCTTCCCATAAAGCGGCCTCTGTTGATTCAATTGCTGATTGATTGATGGCATATCGGGTAGGCTTTACCCCTACCAACCTCCTCCCTCGTCCCCCATTTGTATGTCTGGCTCGACAAGCGAACTAATTTTGCTGGAATTGCGGTCGGTGAGCGTTTCGGGGTCGTTCTTGGCGATAGCCTCTCCCTCCCATGTACTTTGTACATATATATTTACGAGTATGTGTATGTGTGTGTGTGTGTGTGTGTATGGGGTAAGCAAACGAGCATTGCATGTCGTCATATAATCCAAAATCGAAATTAATCATTCAAACGTATTTTGCTGCATTAGCGAACATACCAAATGGTTTGGGCATAATAATGATGTAAATTGAATTGGAAACGATGTGGCAAAGCTTCCGCTTTTGAAACAAATGGTGCACAATCACTGACTACGGCCTAGATTATGTATGTGGCTCTCCGTCTTCTATAGGGAAGAATGTTATGAAGGTTCGAAACTCGTTGATGGTTTGCAATTTGAAAACCAAGTCGAAAGGTGCATTGCTCTTTACTGCAGACCATTAGTAAGACCTAAAGTGTGCACAGTTCTCAGCTTGGATCACCTTAAAAGTCCTTGACTCAATATCAGACAACTCCGACTGCTGCAATTCTCTTTAAAAGATAGCAGAGGAACAAACTATTTTGCAAAAGATGGCTTGAAAAAGGAATATGCCCATCTGAACCTGCAATCTCAGTGCAGAAGGCATTTACAAACAAAAAGTTACTTAATATGATAGAATTGCAGAATTAACCAGATCGATTACTAGCAAAAACGCTTTGCAGAGCACACATCGCCACAGTGGAAAAGGCTTTAACAGCTCTCTGTCTGGTGGGAACCCATTAAGTCAGTCCAGTTGTATCCCTGCAGCAGTAGATGGGGCTGGAATTGGCTTGTTCGAGAGGAGGCCTATCAGTTTGATGTTGAAAATCTTTGAGAGGTGCCTGCTGAGCTGGATACTTGTCTTGGATAAACAAGTCAAGAACAGTTACAATACTTTAACTAACTTTGTCTTTAATAGCCTAGCCCTTTACTTCTTGAAAATGACCAGAAAAAGACCCTATTTTCTGAACTTAACTAGAGCTGGAATCTCTAACTCGTACACAGAGGGGAACAAACCGAGAACATTGCACTTAAGATGAGCACAAACGCTACTAAAAACGAGAAGGTCAAGCTAACTTCGTCTGTGCCGAAATTTGTATACCCTTGAAAATGCTGTTTTTGAAGTTTCCACGTCTGTTCAACACAAAACAATCTCAACACGTCAATTCGACACAAAACAAATTAAACACGAACAAATTCAACACAACTTAATTTTAACACAAGGTATCTATTCTATTTATTCTATTTAAGTTTGACAAAGTTCTGTCAACATTGCAGGGGTCGCTTAAAAAATGACAGTAAATTATTTCTTACCTCTAACACAGAAGAGTGAGCAGAGAAAAGATGGTAATACATATTATATAGGTTCATAGTTAGCATAATTTGTTAGGCAAGGCTGTAGATAAATCGGAGAGAAATTTTTGGTAAGACGCAAAGTAACAGCAAGATTTATTTGGCTTAACAGAGCGCAAGAGTCAATATCACCTGATAAGAGTTTGTGAATGAAAAGCACACAATGGCACGTACGGCGGTTCTTAAGAGATGGAAGATCGATTAAGAGTAGTCGATGCTCGTAAGATGGAAGATGGATGGTGGGATCCCAGTTGAGGCCACGGAGGGCAAAAATTAAAAACTGTTTTTGAACCGATTCAAGTCGGTCCTGATATTTTTGGTAATGCGGTGACCCATATTCAAGTATTGGTCGAACTTGAGAGACGTATAAATGTTAAGTGAGGTACGGATCGTTAAATTCCTTGGACCATCTTTTGATAAACCCAAAAACACCCATAGCTTTATTAGAGATGATAGAGACATGTCTATTAAAGCTTAACTTGGGGACAAAGCGGACGCCTAAATCATCAACTTCGTAAATGCGTTCAAGAGGATTGTCATCAATCGAAAAGTCGTATAAATACGGCTGTGTTCGATGGAAAGTCATACATTTACACTTTTCAGCGTTTAGTGGAAGGGAATTAACCAAACACCATGTATGCAGAGCGCTTAAGTCCAATTGAAGAAAGAGAGGGGTCCTTTTAGGACAAGCAGAGTTTTAGGTCATCAGCGTACATCAAAGCATGCGAATGAAGCAGGACGTGAGGGATGTCGTTAATGAACAAATTAAAAAGTAGAGGTCCAAGATGACTACCCTGAGGTACCCCAGAGAGTACGCTGATGGATTCAGAAAGCGACGAATTAAAACGGACACGCTGGGAACGATGTGTCAAATAAGCCTTTATCCATTTAAGAAGGTTTAGAGGAAAACCAAGCAGATACACAGTTTGTGAAGGAGGAGATCATGATTGACAGAGTCAAAAGCCTTGCTAAAATCAGTATATATTACATCTGTCTGCAGTTTATTAATAAAACCCCTATTCACAATAGAAGTAAACTCAAGCAGGTTTGTAGAAACAGAACGCTTTTTCATAAAGCCGTGCTGAGATTGCGAAATAATTGAGCGACAAGAGTACTGTATTTGAGATGTTATGAGCATTTCAAAAAGTTTAGGAATGTCAGATAGTTTTGAGATACACCTGTAATTTGTTACTGACGATTTAGATCCTTTTTTATGAATAGGAATGACAAAAGATTCCTTCCAATCGTTGGGAAACTCACCTAGCTCAAGAGATAAGTTAAACAACCTTAAAAGCGGGAAGCATAAAGCACACAGCACATTTAAGCTCACAGCTTGGTACATTGTCAGGTCCAGGAGTATATGATGTTTTAATCGAACGAATACCCGAAAGCAGACTCTCTAAATCCAAAACAGGTGGATGGATGCTGTTAGAGTGGGTAATAGGATAGGGATACGGATTAATGGTACCAAAACTAGTATTTCAACATAATTTATTTCATCACAAAGCAATTCAACATCGGCAAATTTCAACACAGTTCATTTTAACACCAGGAAATAGAACACACAGAACAATTTCTAATATCAGTCGTACTCGAGTGTAGTATACTCCGTAACTTCGAAAGTGTATGCACATTTGTAAGTACACTTGCATTTTATTTACTATCACAACCTTTGTATTTACTAATCAAATTGATCGTTACTCGTTGGTAGTGTTCAATTTTTAATGTGTTGAAATGCAGTGTTTGGAAGTACCTAGGTACATACCTAGTTACATATTTTGTGTACCTTTTGTCTTACCTCGGTATTTTCAAATTCGAGTACCTTTTACCTTACCTAGGGTCTTAATATTCATTTACCTTGTCAATAGGTAAGGTACTAGGTACTTTTCCGATTACATTATAGCAGAGATGGGCGCGTCGCGACGTTCACAATGCACACGAGGCAGCGCTGCCTGTGTGTGCATTGTAAACGTCGCGACGCGCCCATCTCTGCATTATAGCCAAGATGTTGCCGCTCTGCCATGTTGAAAAGAAAAGTTTCAGGAACCTGTTTGTGGCTTTCGCTAGACGTCCGGTAAACATTCCCTGTGCAAAAACTATACGATCCATGCTAGACAAGAGGAAGGCGGATTATTAGCCGTGCTCTCATTTACACTTTCGCAAACATTTTGGGATTTTTAGACCAATTTTAAACTCACTACCGTAAAGTGAAAACGGGAGCACGGATGTATAAAAAAATATCGCCGGTATTTTTCAAAATACTCATTTTATTTGTACGAGTTTTTTATTTGTGGAGTTGCCATAACAAAAGCTACTTTGGTATAACTGGCCACTATATAGATAGCAATTTACATTCATTCTCTCAGCTGAAGTTCATAGCAAATACGTACCTAGTACCAATATATGCTCAGTTACAGATAATTCATCCAACTTTGTAAAGCATTTATAGCATTTATATACAGTATTTAGAAGAGTCCGATTTAAAGGTAATAAACCTGGATAGTTCAGCTGTTGCTCAAATTATTTTGCCAAGGCACATTGGTTGTGCATCACACACTTTGAACTTAGTTGTCACGAAAGATGATGATACTTCCAAAAATTTAAATTGAACCATATTAAAACTAAATTGTAAAGTGTTTGAAAGATTGGCTTGTTGAAGAAATTATGGAAAATTTAGAAACTGTTGTCAATAAGAGTTTAAATACAAAGGATGTGTTTGTATGATGTATCTGATGACTTTTAAGAAACAGACAAGGTGACGAAATATTCGAAGATGTTGTTATGTTAAAAAATCGAGATAGCATATAATCGACATTTTAATAATAAAACATCATAAAAAATCACATTCCATTTTTTTACCATTCTTTTAAAATTAAAAGTACCTTTTATGTACCTTTACCTTTACCTAGGTACTGGAAATTCCGTATACCTTTTACCTTACCCAGGTATATTTTTATACCCTTGCAAAGGGTATTATAATTTTGCCCAGAAGTTTGCAACGCATAGAAATATTCATTTCCGACCCCATAAACTCTATATATTCTTGATCAGGGCGACGAGCTGAGTCGATTGAGCTTTGTCCGTCCGTCTGTCTGTCTGTCTGTCTGTCCGTCTGTCTGTCTGTCCGTCTGTTTCTACGCAAACTAGTCTCTCAGTTTTTAAGCTATCGAGCTGAAATTTTGCACAGAGTCTTCTTTTTACTGCACGCTACTTATATGTCGGACCGGATCGGATGACTATATCTTATAGCTGCCATAGGAACCATCGGTCAAAAAATGGGTCTTAGTGAGAAAAACTTTTTTGTTTTCAATGTTAGCGGCCTTAAACTCGGCCATTGTTAATATTATCTGCTTTCAAACAGATTTGCAAATTTTGGTCAAGATCAGATGACTATATCTTATAGCTGTCATAGGAACAATAGGTCGGAAAATGGGTCTTAGTAAGAAAAACTTTTTGTTTTCAATGCTAGCGTCATAAAACTCGGCGATAATTAATATTATATGCTGTCAAACAGATTTGCAAATTTTTGTAAAAATCGGATGACTATATCTTATAGCTGCCATAGGATCGATCGGTCGGAAAATGGGTCTTAGTGAAAAAAAATTTGTTTGTTTTCCAGTAAATCGTTCTTAAGATCGGTGATTATTAATATTAAACGCTTTTAAACTAATTTGAAAAATTTGGTCGGCATCGGATGACTATATCTTAAGGCTGCCATAGGACTGATCGGCCGAAAAAGTAGTTTTAGTGAAAAAAAACTTTTTTGTCTTCAACTCAAACGTACCCAATCCTCGTATTACTAAGTTTTCTATGCTTTTACATAATTCCACCAAGTTTTATGAAAATCGGACAACTATATAGTATAGCTGCCATACAAAAGATTTGTCTGAGAAAAAGTCTAAGTAGGAAAAACTTTTTTTTTTCAACGATATAGCTCCCAAACTTGTCACTAATCAATATTATATGCTACTACACAATTCTACCGAGTTTGATGCAAATCGGATGCAATAGCATATAGCTGCCATAGGAACGATCTGTTGAAAAAGTAGTTCTAGTGAGAAAAACTTTTTTGTTTGCAATGGTAACGTCTTTTTACTTTCCAATTATGAAGATTATTAGTTTCCACACAATTTTGGGAAGTCTGGTAAAAATCGGATGAATATTTCGTATAGCTGCCATAAAACAAATTGGCAAGCAAATGGTCAAAGTAATGGCGCCATCTATAGCCGAGTTTGGGACATAACTCAGCTAAGAATGTTCGACGAAAATCATTTAAAACCTTAATTTTATAAATTATACAACCTACAAGGGTATATAAACTTCGGTCGAGCCGAAGTTTGATTTTTATGCAAGCGTTCTTAAACTCTGTCATTTCAAAAGCAGCATTTGCAAGGGTATAAAAACTTCGGCACAGACGAAGTTAGCTTGGCCTTCTCATTAGTAATTGCACCCGAGTTCACAAAAACCCAATAAATTCTTGCTGCCCCAATGTATGCAATGGGTTTTGTTGAAAATTTTCATTGAAAATTTATACAAATTACTAGCCGGTTGTACTATTTCTGCAAGGCATACTTTTGTGCAGTAGGCAGTTTTGTTATTTTATAATTATCGAGACTATGTATTCAAAATGGTATATCTACGCTTAAAAAAATCATACAATTTTTCGGTATAGTTTATTTTAAAATTAAGAAATTGTAATTTACGATAATATCAAAAAAAGTCAAAACAAAAGTTAATTTTCCCCACAAAACGCGTCTGAAAAGTGTCAAAATAGGCACTTTTTGCAACTTTAAGCTCAAATTACTAAAAAACTCAACGTAAAGGACCATTTCTGAAAACAGATTCGTGTTCAGCACACGAAAATTATCTAGCATCACCATCAACCCTTCAATACACCAGAACTTGTTGCCTAGTGTAATTTTTTGTGTGACGTGTATAAGATGAATATTAAAGTGTTGTGCAACATTTGGTTAAGGGACCCGCTTGACTAACCAAATACGTCAAGACGTTCCCTTCTACCACCGTGTCTATGCACTTATCTGAGTATCCTGCTGAGTACAGTGGTCCCTTCTTTGTTCGTTCAACCCCCTCGTTGTTATTTTTATAATCCTTCAAAATTGTTGGAATTTCCATTTTCCAGCCATGTTTTTGTGGGGCCATTCAAACCCTAACCAAACCAAACTATTCCCTGTAACATTTCTATTGAATCGTGGGTTTTGTTGCTGCTGCTGCTGCTGTTGCTGTACATTATCGACATTGTCTTTGGTTATTGTTGTTTGCCGTGAGCTTGCTTTATATGCAAATTGGAATTGATGCACGGGGATGGTAAAAACAAAAATAAACAAAAGCAACTCAACTAGAAAAAGGAAAAGGATGTACCAGTTACAATCGTTAACGACATGAATATTGCTAATTTTTCTATTGGCAACCTGCCGGGCCCACAAGGGGGGGGGCACTTCACTTAACCCCCCCCCCCCCCCCACTTAACTGACTGGGACAGTTCTGTAAAGGATTCCATTTTATTTCGATGTCAAACAAACGACAACAAATCGCTGCCTGACGTGATAACAAATAACCGCAAGTTGTTGCTAACAGAATTTGTGTTGTTCAATAATAATTTGAAGCACCCGCCCCCCATCAAAGGGATGGGGATGGGGATGGAGATGGGGACGGGAATGCCGATGGGAATGAAGATGTGGATGGGGTTGGTGGGATAGCAATGACAATGGCATCAGACTCAGACTCTTCAATGTCATGCCATGCAGTTGCTTTCAGTGCCTTCGGCAGGGCAGTCGGTGTACCATGTCAGATCTGATGGTTGTGGGTGTACCGTTGCGTACGGGCGACAAGTATGTGCCGCGCTTAACAATGCGTCGCATTTATAATACCAAATGTTTTCGCGAGGAGCGCTACCGTCATGAGATCGCTAATCACTATCGTGATTATAAGATGCAGATGCAGCAGCAGCAGCAGCAGAAGTCGCATCGTCGTAAGCGACGCCTGCCGACACCATTGACCGTATCCTCCGGCTCATTAGCGTCAACATTTGCGCAGTTTCGTGGTGTGTGGCCCACCCATGTGCACAACTTTCCAAGGTGGGTGTGAATAGTAGTAATAGTAGCAGCAGCAGCAAAAACAAATGATGAGCCTTGGGTGGGGTTCCTTTGTGACAGTTAGTGCCATAAATATAGGTTGGGTTGGGATAGGGTAGAGGGTAGCGAGGCACGTGGCTTTTGTGGTTGATTGTGAAATTTCCGCCACATCTTCACAGTTTCGAGTTTCGCGACCTTGTGCCCGTCCGGGCAGTTGGGTTTCACCCGATTGGTTGACGTCAGTGGTTAACACGATATGATAAGGCGAAACAACTGCAAGTGCGAATGGCCAAAGGGAAATTGTGTGCTAATGATACGCATAGTCATTTTGTGGGGGATGTTGGAGGGTGAGTAATGGATCCAGGAAAACGAAATCTCTTGGCTCGACTGTTTGAGTGCTTAATCATGCCATTGCCCCAGGGAAACGGCTTTAGGTAGTTCGATTCTCAAATGGAATCTTCTCAGTTTATGAAAAGAGGTTTGGTTCAAGAAGTATATCAAGCTATTGAAAGTTGTTATAAGTAATCAAAGAGTGAACGGTAAAAGGGAAGAAGCGGTTCAGGTGTCGAGCTATTTTCACTCTGGAGTTAGAGTTAGACAAAGGATTTATACTCTCCATTTGTCAGCTGCCGGGGTCGATCCAGATTTTGAGTTCCGCATTCTGATATTCGGTCAAGATATGGAAAGTACTCAATAACAGATGGGTCTAACATTATACATTTGTCAGCTACAGATGTTTGTAACGCAATGAAGGCAGCATCTCCGACTGCATAAAGTATATACAGCTGCGGATGATCTTAAGCTTTGCCTGTCTTACGATGATCCAGTATCACCTCTTCTCCTACAAAGGGACTTAAACTCTCTCAATAATTGGTGCATGATTAACAGTCTGCCACTCAACAATGAGAAATGTAAATATTTAACTTCGCAATACGCCTTATCTCTATGACTATTGAGGATGAGCGCATCTATAAAGTCGACGACTTGGGAATACAATTCATGCCCAAGTTATGTTTCAATGGTCATATATCGGTTATTACTAATAAAGCTATGGGAGTTCTTGGCTTCATCAAAAGATGGTCTAAAGAATTTAATGACCCTCATGTCAGCAAACAACTATACGTTTCTCTGGTCAGACCTATTCTTGATTATGGCTCATGTGTCTGGTCTCCACACTACCAAAAATATCAGGATCAACTCGAATCGGTACAAAAACAGTTCTTACTTTTCGCCCTGCGTGGCTTAAATTGGAATCCCAATAGGCATCTACCACCATACGAGCACAGACTACGCTTATTGGACCCTTCATCCCTGAATAATCGAAGGGTCTACCTTAGTGTGCTTTTCCTTCACAAGCTACTGTCAGGTGAGGTTGACTAAAGCGCTCTGCTTGGCCTCATAAGCTTTGCGGTCCCGGCACGGGTAACGAGAAATTACGAACTATGCTCATTATGAACCCTTTCGTAATCTCTGTCTATCATCTGTTCTCAGTAAACTCCCCATTGTTAGATGTAAGGAATTGTCTATTGTCTAATCTAAATTCATAATTGTAAATAGTTTGACTGCACTTTGTTAAACTTTAAACAACAACAATAAATATATTCTTCATCATCATGACGAGCTGAGTAGATATAGCCATGTCCATCTGTCCGTCCGTCTGTTTCTATGCTATCTTCTCCCCTCAGTTTTAAAGCTATTGTGACCAAAATTTGCACAAAGTCTTTAGGTACAAATATGCTGCACATTTGTCCGAACCGGCAGGATCGGAGGACTATAGCATATAGCTGCCATAGGAGCCATCGGTCAAAAATCAAGTTCTAGTGAGAAAAACTTTTTTGTTATCAATGCAAACGTCTCCAAACCTCATATTTATAAGTTTTCTATATTTTTTCACAATTCCACCAAGTTTGATGAAAATCGGTCAACTATATAGTATAGCTGGCATACAAAAGATATGTCTGAAAACTAGTTTTAGTGAGAAAAACCTTTTTTGTTTTCAATACTATCGCTCCCAAACTTGTTACTGATCAATATTTCATGCTTACACACAATGCTGCCAATTTTAATCCAAATTGGATGACTATAGCATGTAGCTGCCATTGGAACTATCGGTCGAAAAAGTAGATTTAGTTAGAAAAACTTTTTTGTCTTCAACGCAAACTCAACCAAACCTTGTTTTTGTAAGTTTTCTATACTTTTTCATAATTCCATCAAGTTTGATAAAAATCGGTCAACTATATAGTATAGCTGCCATACAAAATATAGTCCTGAAAAAAAGTCTTAGAAGGAAAAACTTTTTTGTTTTCAATGTTATCGCTCCCAATCTTGTGACTGGTCAATATGATATGCTTGCACACAATTCTGCTAAGTTTGATCCAAATCGGATGACTATAGAGTATAGCGGCCATACGAACGATCGGTCGAAAAAGTAGTTCTAGTTAAAAAAACTTTTTTGTCTTCAACGCAAACTCACCCAAACCTTGTATTTGTAAGTTTTCTATGCTTTTACATAGTTCCATCAAGTTTGATGAAAATCGGTCAACTATATAGTATAGCTGCCATACAAAAGATATGTCTGAAAATAAGTCTTAGAAGGAAAAACTTTTTTGTTTTCAGGGTTATCGCTCCCAAACTTGTGACTGGTCAATATTATATGCTTGCACACAATTCTGTTAAGTTTGATCCAAATCAGATGACTATAGAGTATAGCGGCCATAGGAACGATCGGTCGAAAAAGTTGTTCTAGTGAGAAAAACTTTTTTGTTTTCAAAGCAAACGCCACCAATCCTCGTGTTTATTAGTTTTCTATGTTTTTACATAATTCCACCAAGTTTGATGAAAATCGGTCAACTATATAGTATAGCTGCCATACAAAAGTTAGATCTGAAAAAAAGTCTTAGTAGGAAAACCTTTTTTGTTTTCAATACTATCTCTCATAAACTTGTTACTGATCAATATTATATGCTTGCACACAATTCTGCTAAGTTTGATCCAAATCGGATGACTATAGCATACAGCTGCCAGAGCACTATGGGTTTTTTTTCCGTTTTTTTTTTTGGCATCAACTTCAAATTGAAAGATAGAAAGTTAAGTTTTTGCGCATAAATTATTCAAATTAAAGTAGAATTTCGGTTTTTGTTTATTTTATGATTCATGGTGTCTAAAATTATTTGGAAAATTTAAAATAAATATGCTTTTCCATAGATTTGATCTGTTGTGTGCAATTGTACTTAACGAAACAATTGGTTATAGATAAGAACATTTACAATTACTAATATGGGCCAAGGTTGAAAGGCGAGCTTCTCAATTTTAGCAATTTATAACGAATTTATTAATGTTAACAAATTTTAAACATCTTTGGTAAAACTCTGCTTTTGTTTTTAAATTAGACGAACTCTAGCAGCATGTACAAGTCAAGGCAACGAGTTATTATTAACCTATGAAAGCTCTGTCGCCAACTTTCGTTTTTGTCAGGAGCTAGCAATCTCATAATCCACTTTTGGACGACCTCCTCTATTCATAGATCCACAATTTCCTTCGATGTCAATTACTATGTTTTTATCAAGCCATTCAAAATGCTTCTTTTTAAATCTTAGTATTCGTCGTCCTTAATTTATCCATTTCCTTTTAAAATATTTGACAAAAGTGCGTACCTTTTTATTTACTTGTGTTTCGGTGGTTTTCGCCAGTTTTTTGCAGTATATGCTGTTTGACTGCGGCCTCTGAGCGTTTGTGGCTGACAAAAATGTCTAGCAGCTGTGCATGTTCAAACGCATAAAATGTAAAATTGGCTCAAAAAGCACCTCCAGGAGGGCCAGGGCCAAGCTTCTCTCAATCTCTTGGCTTGTGTGCTTATAGTTTTTCGCACAAGAGAAAGGGACCTACAGTTTAACGCCGAATCCGAACAGCAATAGTTAGAGAGTTTTTGCATTTCCATGGCTAGTTACTTCACAGCTGTAGCTGGTGAAGGTGACCGGGTGTGTAAAAGCTTTTTTCTAAAGAAAGAAAAATCTTATGCTATTAGATGGTCCGAGGCGGGATCGAGAACCCACAACCTCCCGCACCAGCAGCCACTTATACAACTGGTACGCCACGCCCGGCCACGCATATCCCTCTGGAAAAAGGAGATTTTTTCGAGAAAAAGCAAATTAATGCAAACAAATTTAGTTGCATATTATTCTGGACACTTTAGTTAGTAACTCCACATTCAAAAGCCTGAGCACCTCGGAGTGCCTTGAGAGTTCTACTCCACGAAACTCAGTTAAACTTGCTAAGATAAATATGAAAAATACACATGAATTAAACTCGTTACACAAGGACAAAAACACATCAAATTGACAAATATTTTATTAAACTCTAGTTTTACAATCTTCCATCATTTTAAAGCTACCACGAGCGTAATCAGCTGACTTTGACAGCGTACCGCTCAATCAGTGTGATCGTGAAAAATTTTATCGTTTGATTTTATATTTAATTTGGGTATTATAAAAATAAGAATAAAGGTTATTTTAAAATACAGAACAACATTTTTTTTGAGTTTATGCCAAGAAAAACGAAAAAAAAACCCTTACTGCATAGGAACGATCGGTCGGAAAAGTAGTTCTAGTGAGAAAAACTTTTTTGTTTTCAATGGTAGCGTCTTTATACCTTCCAGTTGTGAATATTATCAATTTACACACAACGTTGGGTAGTTTGGTCAAAATCGGATGAACACATCGTATAGCTGCCATATAACAAACTGTCAAGCAAATACTCAAATTAGTGGCGCCATCAAGCTGCAAGGGTATATAAATTTCGGTCGAGCCGAAGTTAGCTTTTCTCTACTTTTATACCCTTGCAAAGGGTATTATAATTTTGCCCAGAAGTTTGCAACGCATAGAAATATTCATTTCCGACCCCATAAACTCTATATATTTTTGATCAGAGCGACAAGCTGAGTCGATTGAGCTTTGTCCGTCCGTCTGCCTGTCCGTCTGTCTGTCCCTCTGTCTGTCTGTCTGTTTCTACGCGAACTAGTCTCTCAGTTTTGAAGCTATAGAGCTCAAACTTTGCACAGAGTTTTCTTTTTACTGCACGCTGTTCAATATGTCGGAACCGACCGGATCGGATGACTATATCTTATAGCTGTCATAGGAACCATCGGTCGGAAAATGGGTCTTAGTGAGAAAACCTTTTTTGTTTTCAATGTAAGCGTCCTCAAACTCAGCCATTATTAATATTATATGCTTTCAAACAGATTTGCAAATTTTGGTCAAGATCGGATGACTATATCTTATAGCTGTCATAGGAACCATCGGTCGGAAAATGGGTCTTAGTAAGAAAAACTTTTTTGTTTTCAATGCTAGCGTCATAAAACTCGGCCATTATTAATAATTTATGTATTCAAACAGATTTGCAAATTTTGGCCAAGATCGCAGACTATATCTTATAGCTGCCATAGGAACCATCGGTCGGAAAATGGGTCTTGATGAAAAAAATTTGTTTGTTTTCAAGTAAATCGTTCTTAATGTCGGTGATTATTAATATTAAACGCCTTCAAACTAATTTGAAAAAGTTGATCGACATTGGGTGACTATATCTTAAGGTTGCCACAGGACCGATCCGTCGAAAATGGTTCTAAGCACGGTTACCACTTGAAAATATAAAATAACACCAAAAAAAAATTTAAAAAAGAGCCATTTTCATTAAAAAAGAGCCATCAAAACAACATAAGTCTTGAGAACTCCGAATAAGTATTGGTCTCTATGTCAAAATACTAAAATTACAACTTGATCTTATCAAAATGACTTATACGAGTATACTTAAAGAAATAACACTTCCTATCTGAAAAAAAACTTCCACTTTACGAACAAGCACTTTATTAAAATATCGTTAAGGGCCGATTTCTCATCTACTGCTATTTGCCAGATAAACTTAGAAATTACTCTGTTACTTGATTGTTTATGTGACAGTTAGTGCTTTGTAAAAGATGTGAAATCGGCCCTTAAAGGTTATAATTGCTTCCTAAAAATACGGAAAACACACTTCTGCTTTTATTCCTTATTGCCACAGATTTCATTACATTATAAAAACTGTGTTGAACACGAATCTGTTTTCGAAAATGGTGCATCCCTTCTAGATTTTCGGTAATTTGGGATTAAAGTAGTTTAGAATGACAATTTTGAACTTTTTTAGGGGGGTTTTGAAAAGGAGCTTACTTTTGTTTTGACACTCTTTAATAATATGGTTCGGTACTATTTCTTAGCTTTAAAATAAATTATCCCAATCAATTCGACGATTTTCCTAAGCGAAGATATTATACCAGTTACCTAATTATATCTGGTCTTACTTCGCAGAATTTTTGGAATTTTTTTAATTTCTACGTCTTTTTCGGGCTCCATGCATAAGAGCCAATTCCAATAAAAATGTGCCAGTGCACCAACAGGAAAAAAACTACAATTTTTGGTGCTAAAACACCAAGTGGCAACCGTGGTTCTAAGGCAAACATTTTTGTTGTTTTTAATGTTAGCGTCCTTAAACTCACTGATTACTTATACTATGTGCTTTTAAATAGATTCGCAAAATTTGGTCGAAATCGGATGACTATATCTTAAGGCTGCCCTAGGACCGATCGGTCGGAAAATGAGGCTTAGTGAGAAAAACTTTTTTGTTTTCAATTTTATCTTTCTTAAGCTTTCAGCAAAGACGAAGTTAGTTTGGCCTTTTCGTTTTTTATTGGATCTTCTTCTTTTCAAATCTTAAAATATAAATTATGAACTTGTTCTTCGGTTAAAGAAGGATGGTTGGGTGGACGGTAGAGCAGGGAAAACATCGATGTTCGCCACCATCGATGTTTCCGATGTTTGACAAACATCGATGTCTTTGATGATTTGGAAAAAACATCGATGTTTATAATAGTAATACTACATATAAGTTAAAAATAATATTTGTATATTTTTTGTGCGCTGTTCCACCTACTTTCAACGACCTGCGACTGTTTAAGCTTTGCATTAGCTATTGCGCTTGACTTGAAATAAGCGACAATGCGCTTGCACTTGGTCAAAATACCTGTCAGACATGACAATTTTAAAGCATCCTGTACGAGTAAGTTAAGCGAGTGGGGAAAAAAAGCATGGTAAGTCATCAAGCTTTAGCAACTCACATGCTTTCTTCATAGTTGCGTCATTATCAGTTACAACTGTTACAACTTTCTCGTGTCAATATACTTAGCAGTTTCTAATATAAGTCAAAAAAGTCTTGCGGTATTTTTATTGAATTTTCAATTGTTCATAAAATTGGTTATAATAATGCGATTTAAGTCAAATATGCGCCGTTTTGTTCGATGACGAGTTCCCAACGAGATGCCAACTTCATAATGCCCCTCTTATAGAAGCTCGCTTCCCTATTGGCAAAAAACTCGGAGAGCCAATTTTCACAGGACTCTCTTGTGGCCAACTTCCGACTACCAAGCTCGTTCGCCATGGACAGAAATAGGTGGTAATCACTTGGTGCGAGATCCGGACTATACGGTGGATTCAAAAGAACCTCCCATCCGAGCTCCCGGAGCTTCTGGCGCGTCACCAAAGATGTGTGTGGCCTGGCGTTGTCCTGATGGAAGACAATTCGGCCTCTGTTGATCAAAGATGGCCTCTTCTGCATGAGTGCTGCATTCAAGCGGTCCAGTTGTTGGCAGTACAGGTCCGAATTGAGCGTTTGGCCATCGGGGAGCAGCTCATAATGGATGATTCCCTGCCAATCCCACCAAACACACAGAAGAACCTTCCTGGCCGTCAATCCAGGCTTGGCCACCGTCTGGGCAGCTTCACCGCTTTTCGACCACGACCGTTTGCGCTTCACGTTGTCGTAAGTGACCCACTTTTCATCGCCAGTCACCATCCGCTTCAAAAACGGGTCGATTTTGTTGCGATTCAGAAGCGATTCGCATGCATCCATACGGGCAAAAATGTTTCTTTGCGTCAAGTCGTGTGGCACCCATACATCGAGCTTCTTTTTGAATCCAAGCTTCTTCAAATGGTTAATAACGGTTTTATGACTCATGCCCAGCTCTTGGCCGATGCTACGGCTGCTACTATGCCGGTCTCTTTCGATCAATTTAGCGATTTTATCGCAATTTTTGACGACAGGCCTTCCGGACCGTGGCGCATCTTCGATCACCTCTGCACCAGAACAAAAACGTTGAAACCATCGTTGTGCGGTGGAAATGGAAACTGTATCGGGTCCATAAACTGCACAAATTTTATTGGCAGCATGAGATGCATTTTTGCCTTTATCGTAGTAGTACTGTAAAATATGCCGTATTTTCTCTTTATTTTGCTCCATGTTTGCGACGCTATAACTCACGAACGACTAAAAACAAACAACAATAAATCAAACACGTGTTAGCGCGTGAAAAGAGCTTTCCAAAAAGCTCTAGCGTGAACCGATGCGACGAATACAACTAGAACTACGCGCTTGCAAAGACAAGCTTGCGGAAATACCGCAAGACTTTTTTGACAACCTTATATGTTGTTTGCCGTATGATTTGTGAATGTTAAAAGTTACTGCGTAGATAGAACTACCGACTGTAATTCAAAATTGTTATTTATGAAATGGCAAGTAACTGTAATATACCCTTCGTAGCCCTGGATGTCCAACAATCTGTGGTTAGCCGACATAACCTATATTATTCAAAATTGTCATTATGTGGGTTTTTTTGTCGATATTTTCGATCCAGCGACTGGGCAAGTCCAACACCCCACCACAAGCTCTCTTTTTTATTTCTATTTAATTGAAAACATTTATATTATAAATTAAAAATTTTTATAAGTTCTCTTACAATTTCCCCGCTTCCTCTGCTGACGCTTTTAGAGATGGTAGAAAAGTAAAAGCATCGATGTTTGCCACTTCTTTCAAACATCGACACATCGCTAAAAACATCGATATTTTGCCCTGCTCTATTGGATGGCCCTTACATTGGTCGCTGGGCTGGTTGGTCTTTTCTGTTTAGCCTTTTGTGGCTACTGACTTGGTAGAAGCTTTAGCTAATTGGATGGGATGAGATAATAACTTTATTGTGTGTTTAGTTTGTCGGCAAGCAATTTGGTTCCTTACGGAAGGTGTATTGAGGTCCCCTGGGATGTTTTCTTTTCTTTTATCTGAACCCTTAAAGTTTCGCGGGTTCAAACTCTGGAGTAAACTCCTAGATTTGCAGTCCTGATCAAGATGAAGTTGCTTTTATCCAAACTATCAATCGATAGGCGACCCTGGAAACACGGGTTCATAAAAGTAATTTCAAAGCAAATTTACCTGAAATTTTTGAAAATTGGGGGATTTCTAGCTTATCTATTTTTGCT
Source organism: Lordiphosa magnipectinata (assembly GCA_037044535.1). Taxonomy (NCBI): domain Eukaryota; kingdom Metazoa; phylum Arthropoda; class Insecta; order Diptera; family Drosophilidae; genus Lordiphosa; species Lordiphosa magnipectinata. Next base: position 74,725 of record JBAMBO010001274.1, read on the forward strand.
TTAAACAGAGTGAAAATTAATGACTTTGATCATTCATTTCGAAGTAGTTTTCAAACCCAAGTTCCTTGTACCCTGAAAAGAAAAGCTCAACTAAAAGAGCAACATTACAAGTAGACAGTTTCACAAAGAATGAACTGTGCTGGTCGTCGTCACACATGGCGTATACGTTTCATATAGCTTTGAATCTAACATTTGCATAACGATAACCATTAGCAAATAGAGCGGTCAAGTGGTATTTTTAGTGTGTGTTCTTTTGTTGTTGTCGTTGTCGTTGTCGTTTTGTTTAATCATATTACCCCTCAGCAACAGCAACTGTTGCTATTGTTGTTTGCCTTTGCCATTGTTGTAATTAATGTTTTGTTTGGTTGCCTCTTCTCAACTAATTACAGATTCGGCGATACGTATGCGCCCCGTGGGCGTCGAACTATTTGCTCAGGTGAGCCCCCAGACGAAACCTACAGCGACGCGGTGCGGTTAATAAAACGTGCCAAAACCTGTGAGCAACTCAAGCTGCTTGTCCAGCGCCAATTGTGGCGACAAAGACGGGGTCGCTTGCGACATAAATATGACGCTGGCAACAGAAACAGCGGCAGCCTTGCAAATTATAGGCTAAATATTAATAAGCGTAAGTTGGAAAACCTACAAAAGTCGCAGGCCCAGCGACGGCGCATTGACTTTTACAAGTATTTGCAACTGGCCAGTGGCTACTACCAGCAGGGGTTGCAAGCCAATATCAAGTACCTGGAATCGATTGGCCAACGTAATGCAATAAGGCGGCAGCAGCAGCAGCAGCAGCAACAGAAGCAACAGCAGCAGCAGCAGCAATTGCATACCGACAATAGTTGCTCAAAGCTATCCAACAGATTGGTTACATTGTTAAAGGGTCTGCGTGGCAAACGTAGCCGCGGCCGTGGTCCTTTAACCACCTATGAGGAGGGCATATCGTCAGCCTCGACCACTATGTGTGACATACCAACAATACTCGATCAACACAAGTTCTATGAGATAATTGATAATCTAAGCCAATTGAGTCTAAATGATAGCAAAATCGATCGAACCCAATTACCCTTAATAACGCTTACCGACTATACACAACAGGTGGCGCATTATAACGCCGATTTTGATATTATTGTTGCCAGCCAATTGCAAATACCCAACGAAGCCAGACCACCAAAAGTATAAACTTAGACAACAACAACATCAACAACAATTAAAAAACACACAAAAACAAAAACAAAACAACATACGTCAGCGGAAATCGTTTATATGCTAACGACGCCCCAACTTGAATCCCAAAACAAACGGCTTTTGCGAGCGCAGCGTTCAACAGCGTTTCTCCGCATACAATGGTTGTTGCTGCCGTCGTCGATATTCATTTAGCAGCCGCCTCCAACAACAACCAATTGCAACTTCAAGAAGTATCAACTGGAACAGGCTTAGAGATCAGCAACAATAACATTAGCAACATGTCGGATGACACCAAAAACGACACCAGCAGTGGCAATGATGAGGCAGCTAAAGCAACAACAACAACAGCAGCAGCAGCAGCAACAGCAGCAGCAGCAGCGGCAACTCCATCAACAACAGCAGCACCCTTATCATCAGCCACAACATCATCATCATCATGTACCGCCATAATTCCCACAAAAAGCGCAGTGAGCCAACGTAATGTCGATATTAAAATTGAAAAAACAACCAACATGGAAGTCGCCACACAACAACTAACCAAAAAGGTGCTAAAGCTAGATCTAAGCGCTGGCAAAAATCTCGATGATTATTCACTCAAATCACCCAAGTCACCCATTGCTGGTAAGTATAAGATTAGATACTTAATCCATCCGCCTTACATTTCACTTTACTGTTCATCCAAGGCCAAGAGAAGCTAAACGCAGGCTTAGTGAAAACAGCACAGAAAAAGTTAAAGACAAAATTGCAGCACTTTATGCTTTTAGCAGCAAGAACATCAGTTCCAAGTTAGAACTAGACCAAAAGGATAGTCGAAAGATAACCCAATGATGGGCTCAGAGCTTTATTAAAGAGCTTCTTTGAAATGAAGAGTATAGTAGAGATGAACTTTCCCGGAATCAAACCCAAATTTTCATTTCAATCCCATTCTGTGCGTATTCCAACCCACATCTAGAGCGTCCCGCCCCTTTTCTGAGGCCATATTTTCAATTCAAATTCGTTCCAATATCATATACCGTTCCGCTCCAGTTTCGTAACTAATTTTTGAGCTTAATCCCATCCCATTCCGTTTGGAAACCCAAATTTTCAATTCAATCCCGTTCTGTGCGTATTCCAACCCATATCTATAGCGTCCTGCCCCGATTCTGAAGCCATATTTATACCCTTGCAAAGGGTATTATAATTTTGCCCAGAAGTTTGCAACGCATAGAAATATTCATTTCCGACCACATAAACTATATATATTCTTGATCAGGGCGACGAGCTGAGTCGATTGAGCTTTGTCCGTCCGTCTGTCTGTCTGTCCGTCTGTCTGTCCGCCTGTCTGTCTGTCCGTCTGTTTCTACGCAAACTAGTTTTTCAGTTTTAAAGCTATCGAGCTGAAATTTTGCAGAGAGTCTTCTTTATACTGCACGCTGCTAATATGTCGGAACGGACAGGATCGGATGACTATATCTTATAGCTGCCATAGAAACCATCCGTCAAAAAATGGGTCTTAGTGAGAAAAACTTTTTTGTTTTCAATGTAAGCGGCCTTAAGCTCGGCCATTATAAATATTATATGCTATCAAACAGATTTGCAAATTTTGGTCAAGATCGGATGACTATATCTTATAGCTGTCATAGAAACCATCGGTCGAAAAATGGGTCTTAGTAGGAAAAACTTTTTTGTTATAGAAACCATCGGTCGAAAAATGGGTCTTAGGAGGAAAATTCAATGCTAGCGTCATAAAACTCGGCCATAATTAATATTATATGTTTTTAAACAGATTTGCAAATTTTGGTTAAAATCGGATGACTATAACATATAGCTGCCATAGGACCGATCGGTCGGAAAATGTGTCTTAGTGAGAAAAACTTTTCTGTTTTAAATTTTATCTTTCTTAAACTCCGCGATTGTTAATTTTATATGTTTGCAAAAAGATTCGCGATATTTGGTCGAAATCAGATGTTTATCTGTCGGAAAAAGGGTTTCAGTTAAAAAATTTTTAGATTTTTATGTAAGCGTTCTTAAACTCTGACATTTCAAAAACACCATTTGCAAGGGTATAAAAACTTCGGCACAGACGAAGTTAGCTTGGCCTTCTCGTTTTAATTATCAAAAGCAATTCCTGTTCTTCAAAATTTAATTACTTTTACAATTAATTCCTTAATTGAAGCAGTGAAATGCGATTATGGAGTAATTGAGCCTAAAATGTTCATGTAATTGTAATTAATAGTTATACATTTTAAGCTCATATATAGATTTTAGTGACCCGTTTTGATTTTAGTCATTTTTTGCTTTAAGCTGGCTTAAGGTCAATGGTTAATTATAATTCAATACAATTCAACAGAGATAACAACAGAGATAGTTTCCAAAATGACAGCCAAATTTCCGGCGAATTAAAGGCTTGAGAATTTTATGAAATTATGAGATTGAGTTTTTGTTTTTGGATGGGTTTTTTGAAAGTGTTACCAATTTGTTGTGAATTAAACTGTTTTTATCTTTGGCTTTCAAAGAAGCTCAATTACTCAATAATCACATTTTACGGGTTGATGTTATGTTTAAACATAACTTTAAACAGCATAACTTGGGAATTCTAAGCCAGCCTAAGTGCAAAAACTGACTGCAAAAGACAACGCAATGCTGACCAGTCTTCTTTTTGGTGTTGTGTGTTCAAGTTTAAAGTTATGTGCAAATGGTTGCTAGTTCGAAATACTGATTAAAGAATTTTAGAGAGAGTTTGCTTCATCTAATCCAGGGGTGCCCAGAATGAGCTTACGAGCGCGTGGAAGCCAATACAAATGCACAAAATACAACTCAAGCAAGAACAACGACAAGAAATAGAAAGATAAGAACAAGCGCTCGAAGCGATCGCTGACAACGCATAAGCAACATTGTTGAGAGAAGAGAAACACACATGCGCAGACCTTCGCTCGGAAAGAAAAAGAGGAGAGCCCACGCATATGAAATTGTTTTTGCTTTTTATAATCTTATGGCCGCGTGAATCGTATGAGCTATTCCTTTGCGCAAAGCAAAAACAAATGCGTGGCTTGCGGAATAGGCTTGGGCACCCCTGATCCCACTCAATGATTCCACTTACTACAAATGCAGTTTAAAATTTGAATTTTTTAGCCGTTTTTTTCGAGTTGTTCTAGCGGGAAATGTCATTATTAGAGTAAAGAACCAACAAACTACAAAAGCCTCACAATTTCTTAAAGATAATTAACAAGGCTAATATGGTTTTCACACTGAGCACATCTTTGGGGAACGAATGGGATTTTTGAAAGATGTGAAACACCGATTCATACTGGCAACATCCAACATCTATCATCCATTGGCAATCAGCTGATGCATGTGCAAAGGTGTACAAATTGTAAAAAAATATGAATTTATTGGCAATTGTTTTATTTGTTGCGCAACAACAACACCAATTGTTACAAAAACTTTTGGTGGCGCTGGATTGAAATGAGCCAATCGAAGAATTGGACGATATGTGGACTGAATGTTCCAGTCTTGCTTATTGGGGATCTGTTTTTCGATTTTCACGAAAGCTCATGAAGCCTTTTCCATATTCGACAACCGCATCAATGGAACAACGGACGTTCAACTATAATTTGTCCAAAGCTAGGCAAGTCGTCTGCCATAATCATGGCCTGCTGCATATTGCACAACTTGTTGAATAATCGCAATAGCCAAATCAATGAAAATTGGAGGATCGCTTTAAGTGAAGTCCGGGAACAACCACATCGGGACAATACTTCTGCAGATTTTAGCCCGTCAGCAGAACAGATCAGATGTGCTGTAGCAAACTATTGTGTGAACGGAAGCCAATTAAAACATTAACTCAACATTTTATTTTATTCTTTTATTCAATTTTTAGCGAAATATCTTACATAAAACCATTCTACTCCCTTGACTCCCGTAAGAATTGCAGCAATGCAGACTGGAATGTGGCTTGGCTATTCGCTATTTGCTGCAGGATCTCATTTTGTGATTTTTGATGCTCCTCCTGCGATATTTGTTGCTGATTTTGCACCTCAAGCCTCTCACGAGCTATTTCCACAAGCTCGGATTGGGAACTAGCTTTACTTCGCTTTGCTGGGGGAGCACTGGTGGCTATCATTAAGTTGAAACTGCAGCTAGCCATATCAGGGTCCATCTCGATTACATCTGCAAAGGATTCTTCCACATCTGCAACTATCGCATTATATTAATATTGTGGAGAAAATCCAAATATTTGATGTAGCTTACTCTCATTATCCAATTCGTTTTCATCCATATTATGGATGCGATAACACCCCAAGAAGGAGTGCAGCTTTTCGTAGTGGAGCCACGTTGATGGCGCCCCTCCGCTTGGGCCCACTTTATTTTTTTGTATTCTGTAAAATGTAAAATTAACAACTGAATATTTGCAAATTATTCGTAGTCAAGTTTTTACTTGTAATTTTTGGTCAAGTTGTCAACCTTCGTTCGAACATCCGACCACGAAATGTCCATCCCGCCGTTCTTCATGGACTGGGCCCTTCATGTAGACATGGGAGTTCTTCCGGGCCCCTCGCAAGTCCGCAATATTTTCCTGCCACAGGTCAATGAGATGGTTCTCCATCGCCTCAGACCACTTCACTCTGCTGGTGGTTGATTTTTTACCGGCTTCAAGGAATAAAAATGTTAAAATTATACAAATATAAACAAATACTTTTATTAAACATACCTGCTGCTGATTCCGACATTTTTCTTTTTCTTTTATCTTACCAATCATTGTTTACATATTCGAGGTGAATACCAATTTTTGCACAGTGAATGACAATTTTTTAGTGTTGCATCTGAAATTTATCGGCTGAAAACATAATCGAACATTGTGAGATAGGAACATCCACCGTGGATGCTGAAATGGATGAGAAAATTTCGGCACGGCAAAACCTTACGGCACATCCAGCCAATGGATGGTGGATGTTGGATGTAGCCCAATGTGAATAGGCTATAAGGATCAGTCATACAATTTGGTTTTTCTGTTACAATTTGTTAGCCGTTTTTTCAAGGTGCCTTAGCGGGAAACGTCAAAATTTGAGTAAATGGCCAATGAATTCAAAAAGTCTTTTAGTTTCTCAAAGATAATAAACAAGGCTAAACAATTTGTTAAAATTTTTTAGCCGTTGCTACGAGGTGCCCTAACAGAAAATGTCATAACTAGACTAAATAAACATCGATTTACAAATGCCCTGCAGTTTTTTAACGACAATAAACATGGCTAAAGATTGGTCATACACATTTTGCCAATAAAATTGATCATTTGAGATACTTTCACTGTCAACGTACAAGTCATTGCACAAAATTACCTATAGATCGAAACGTAGAGATTAGATAGACTATTATGAATGTACAATTTTAAAAACCATCTTTCTCTTACATTTCCCCTCAATTCACAGCACGTTTGCCCCATCAAACATCATTGACGTCATCGGTGGATGTGGAGGATCGAAAGACATTACGCGAGGCCTTATATCAGGGTATATTTCATCGACATCGTCGCACGATATTTGCGGTTGGCAGTTTTTTGCGCATGTTGCGCAGTCGAAACTCGCAATACAATACAATACGCAGTTCCTCGGAGGGCGAGGATATTGATGAGGTTAGATAAGACATAAACTATGCATAAAAATCCTATGTAACGAATGTAACGCGCACATAAAGCACATTCTATGGGCCAGTGAACATCCGAATCAACATCAAGTATAACAACGACAATCGGAATCGCTTAGAGCGCCAGCCAGCCAAGAAGCCATAATGTTCGTTAGTTGCGCTTTCATGGAGTGTTTGTTTTTTGAATATTTCATTTACATTTATATTATTATTCTTATATTACCACATAAAAAAAAAGGGCAGACGACTGATCATGATGATTGATGCAGAAAATTCTTTTTCCTAATAATTGTGCTATATATATACATATATTTTATATTATTAAAGGAAAAGCCCAACCCAAAAAAGAACAAGAAAAGCAACCATAAGACTAGCCTCATGTTGTGTAAGCATTTAGAAAATTCATCTTAGTTTTCGTATGACAAATATATTTAGTATTCCATGTTGTACAATCCTTGATCCAAATGATTGAGAAACCAAAAGCATATTCCCCCCCCCACAATTTAGACCTGAATTAAGGATTGTTGATTGTACTGAGACAAAACCCCAAGTGTTAAGGGTGCATTCCGTTTGAATATAGTTAGTTTTCAAAAGGGCAATCCTAAGCTAGAAAACTAGCTTACCAATTTGAGACCACAAAATACAAAGTAATCTAACAAAACGATTGAAAGATTACAACAGGCGTGCTTTACCTTACCGATTCACAGTCAAATTTCACCTAAAATGCTAAATTTACCTTACAAGAAGCTGTTGAACGATCGTTTGGTATAGTAAACCAGCTCTAATATTTACGCAGAATTTCAGTGGTACAAAACTTGTAAAATGGCGATTGTGGGTTCGACCCCTGAAGCTGAAAAATATATTTTTTCCATTTCTATTATCGTTTGTGTGTAAAAAAAAGTGTTTGTTTTGACATCATTTCCGATTTCTGCTATAGTTTTGTGCTTTTTATACAAAAATACAGTTTCCCCCGTAATTTGATTGTTTCAACTCACTGTAAACAACACAAATAGCGCCAGTACATCAAAACGTTGTGTCAAATGTTAAACTGTATTTTCGTGTTACCAGATTTTAACTATTGACATTAGTGTTACAAATTCCCGACAAATTTTCCATTCTTTGTAAAGCAGGGCATCCACTCACGAATTTGTTCGAAGTCATTCCGCTAACAAAAAACGAACAAAGCCCCCCTTTTTACAGTGTACAAATCAACAATCCTTAAGGTCTACCATATCTAATGGACGTGTCACGACACGAATTCAAATGTGGTTGTGTCGCCCATTAATCATCTTATATCTTTCCCCACCCCCCTCCATAAACGCACTGTCACACTTTTGTAGTAACTCTCTGAGAAGACGCCTTATCTAAATTCTAGTGCTGGATAAACCTAAACCTATTTAAGCTAAAATTGTGAACCTATAAGCTGAACAAGAACAACAACAATAACAAGAAAATGTATACTTTAGCTAAGGTCCCACATAAATTATGTTTACAAATTTCGCTAAATAGCCATAATTACAGATTTTGAACCATTACCTAATTTACACGATTTAGTCAAAAATTTTCATCAAAATTTGGGCAAATCATTTGCTTGTGGGACGGAGTATACTGATTTAAGTGTGTATACATAAATCAGAAAAAAATATATTTGAATGCGCTTTAAAGCCAAATACTCAGATAAGCTTAATTTTATAGTATAAAAATGCAAGTAAACATGTCTTAAACATCAAAAATCATACATCAAACTTTATATATCTAAAAAAAAAGCTGATTGGCTTATGCTGAATGCTTGGATGTTGATTATCGTTATAATTTTAAAAGACAGCTTAAAATTTTCTGTCTTTTATATCCATCACAATCATAAAAATTAGCAATCATAATTGCACATCACATTCGTTCACCACAACAATCAAACTACACACTGTTCACACGCATAAAAGCACAATTTGCGTGCGCCGCATTCGTGTTCTACAAATAGCTTTCAATGCTTATAGCGTACGTGTGATTTTGTGCAGTCGGCCGCGGCAGAGGTCCTATGCACACGCTGCCTCGAGTGTATTGGAACGTCGCGACGCGCCCATCTCTGAACTAGATCCATCGATTTGTGCTGGTGAACACGGAACAATGTCACAGCGTTGCCACCTGAATGTGAGTGTGTGTTAGCCATTAGTGTTCCCAACTCAACTGTACCACGGTTGATCAAGCTAGCATGCCTTGCTGGGTCGCCGAAGGCATGCGGCTGGAGTAAGCGTGGTCGGTACACGTGGGTAAAGGGTCGATTTGCGCTGGGTCGCCGGCATTTCGACGTGATACACACGGAGAGTGGGTACACCGTAGAAGTTACTGGTAGCTTGGTTCCTACGGCCTCACTGTACCGGGTGGGTCAAATTAACACACCTTGCTGGGTCGCCGGAGGTGTGGTGTTTTGGCCGACTTGGACCGGCATACGTGGGCAAGGCGTCATTTTGCGCTGGGCTGCCGGCAAAGTGACGCGTTGCACACCTGTGTCGTAGGTGCAGTGGGTGCGTCTCAAGCGGGTGTGAGGTTAGGTCTGGCCAACCTGTGCTGGGTCGCCGGCAGGTGGCTAGGGTTGACCTCTCAATCGTTAAGGGATCCGCTACGCTGAGCTGGGTCGCCGTCAGCGTGGTGGGTACCAAAAAGGCAACCCCAATTAGACAAGTTTTGCCAAAATTATCAGAATTTTTCCCTTCCCAAGTCCCGGCACTTCTATAAATTTTCTTGTAAGTGACCTTGGACAGGACTGAGTCCTACCTCAGCTGAAAAACTTCCTTACATGTCACAGGCGATAGTTTTTCGATAGGCGCTTGCTATAGACCAGAGCCAGCCAGCCAAAGCATAGAAAAAACTAACATAGAAGCCCAATCTGCTGCTTCGACAACTTTTCACTCAGATATTTGTCAGCTGTTCTCTGTCATTCTGGCTCTTTGAGTTATTTTTTTGACTCTTTGAGTTTTTTTTAAAACTATGTCCGTCTCCCTCTAACCACCGTGTTTTCCTATGTCGACAATAATTTTGAGTAACAGATTTTGTTGTCTCTATGAAGAATCTACTTGTCACAATGGAGTTAACATCACTCAAAAAAGAGAGGCGTTTCAAAGTGTGCTTCTATGTTAGTTCCTCTATGACCAAAGCTACCACGAGCCGAAGTCAGTCGTGTTTTGACGCAAATGCGAGTCGAATGTGTGAGTCGGTGAATTGCAAGTAAAACGGCTGCAGTCAGAAAATCACAGTGGTTAAAGCGAAACGGACATATTCCCAAATGTATCCAGAGAGGTCGATATGTGAAACACATCCCAATATTTAAGCATACTTTTATATAGCTATTTGATACAGCACTTGGCCATTTTTAGCTATATTTAACAGTCGATTTAGCTACTTTTGGGCAACACTGCAGAAGATACTTACCGCATTTGAGGTGTGTCTGCCGTTTGCTCACTCTCTCTCTCTCTGGATTTCAGCAAAAGCTCTCAGTACTCAATGAACGCTGAGTGCCATATCTGTACTAGTTGTATCATGGACTCAGGGCCGATTTCTTATCTTCTACATAGTGCCAACCGTCACATAAACTTACAACAAAACAGAAAAATCTAAATCTAATAAAAAATTGATCTTATCTGAGTATTGGACTTTAAAAATCATTTCCAATTTTCGTTTCTCTGTTTTCATAATATTTGATTTGGTTATTTCATTGCAAAGGGAACAAAAACTTATAAAGCCACACACTAAAAATACACACACACACACACACAAAAAGAAAGGTTTTTTAAAACGCTAAAACTAAAAACATAAAAGTTGATATATTTGCGCATATAGTATAGTATATATATATATATATCTATATATATATTAAATTATAGTTCATTGTTGTTTGGCAGGCGCCTTCCACTTAAAAACGAAACATTCTCTTTAATTTCCCCACATATATACATACATACACATTTATATTATACACATATATATACAAGTACTTACATAAAATACATACATATATATATTATATATTTTAGAGCTATTTTGTTTGTGGTACCTTTTAGAGTCGATTGTGTTAGTTGTTTAAGCTAAAAAACAAAAAAAAAAAAAAACTAAAATGAAATTTTGTAAGAAAAAATTATTCAAAATGTTTGAACTGTAGTAAAAACTTCATATATGACACACTACAACTATTGTATACCTGTTTGTTTATATTGTGTACTTAAGTTAACTGTTGTTGTTTTTTTTTTTTTTTTCTAAAAATAAAACCCTAAACCAATACTAGTTCGTGATGTGCTTGCTGTTTTGTGTGGTCTTTAAATAAAACTGATTAATTTTTTTTTTTTTAATTTATCTCTTTTAAAACTCTTTGCAGTTTCTCAAGACGCGTAGGATATTGAAATTTCCGCATCTATTTGATCGCTGATGATATATGAACGAGCTATATAAATGCACGGTTATTTAATGGTTTCGATTTAGTAATTAAAATCAAAAACTTAAAAAATACTCGTGGCTTATGCGTATTTTTTAATTACAATTGCGGCAGTATTTAACTATATGGCAACGCTGCTGTAATAAATATGGTGGGTATTCAGGCAATTGACGCTGTGTGGTAAGCTGCCACTCTGTTCAACCATTTTCACCGACCTGCGATGGGTTTTGCGGCATTGGTGGTCAAGGTAGGGTGGGCAAGTTGCTGTCACCACAACATCTTTCAGCACAAACACACAAACGCCACAGCAGCTGCAACAACATCTTTGCAGCCCGCTGGGCATTAGATTCCTCACGCATGTGTTCAACTTATGCCTGAGAACTCTGGTGATACCCAGTATCTGGAAGACTGGGAAAATAATCCCAGTCCTCAAGGTTGGCAAACCAGCGGACCAGGGTGCGTCCTATCGGCCGATCACGCTCCTTTCCCCGGTTATTAAGATTTTAGAGTCCCTGCTGCTCCCCCTTCTTAAGGAACACCTTCCTCCAGCCCCCCACCAACATGGCTTCAGATCGGGACACAGCACCACCTCTGCTCTCTGCGAGCTCTCCACCTCCATAGCATCAGGATTAAATAGCACACGCCCCCACGAGCGATCAATTGTTGTTGTCAATTGTGGTCAGCCACACAATTCTACTCCAAGACCTGCTTCACAGCAGCCTTCCAAACCATCTAACAAGATGGATGGCCAACTACCTTTCCGGCAGACAAGCCCATGTAGACTTCCGTGGCAAACTCTCAAAAACTCGTGTGATCAAGCAGGGAGTACCACAAGGCGGTGTACTCTCCCCACTGCTGTTCAACACGTACGTTGCCGGCATACCACCACCTCCTTCTGATATAAAAATCGTCACCTATGCCGATGACTGCTCCATCATCACTACCGGCAGAGATGTGGGAGCCCTCGAGCGAAAACTGAACGCCTACCTTCCCAGCCTAGCTCGCTTCTTCCATGACAGGAATTTGAGCCTATCCGCACCAAAATCGTCCGCAACCCTCCTTACTACATGGACCAAAGAAGTCAGACAAGTCCTTGACATCCACATTGACGGCCTACTAATCCCAACAGTCAATAACCCCAGGATATTGGGTGTTACGTTTGACTCACTCTTTACCTTCGCCAAACAAGCAGAAGACGTAGTTAAGAAGGTAAGGAGCCGAACCAAGGTCCTGAAAGCCATAGCGGGTAGTACATGGGGAAAGGAAAAGGAGACAATAACCACAACCTACAAGGCGATCGGGAGATCAATGATAAATTATGCTGCCCCCATCTGGTCGCCATCAATTAGCGACACCCAATGGAGGAACCTTCAGCTAGCGCAGAATGCTGCACTCCGAGTCGCCACTGGATGCCACATTATGGCGCACCCCGACCATCTGCACCAGGAGACAGATATTCTCCCAGTTCGTCTACACAACAAACTCCTTACGCAACAATATTTAATCGGATGCCACCAGGAATCCCACCCAAATCACGCCTGCACCCTCCAAAATATGTCCCAGCGTCCACGTGCAGTGCGTTTCGACCTGAGGTATGAGCTTCCACCCGTTCTCCAATTCCTAGGTGATGGCCCACACACCGCCTCTTCATGCGCAGAGGCCAAGAAGCAGGCCCACACCTCCATCGTAGCTGAAGCCATAGGAAGCTACCGGCTCAATGTAGTCCTGGGCGGCAGACCTCCCCCCGTTGACTCGTCGGAACTGACTCTCCCTCGAAATTCAAGGACCACACTCTCCCAGCTACGATCAGGAAAATCCAAGCTCCTGAACAGCTTCCTCTCGCGCATAAACCCCGATGTTGTGGACGAATGCCCCAAATGCGGCCACAGCCCACATGACACCAAGCATCTCTTTGAGTGCCCCCGCAATCCCACTAACCTGGTACCAGCGGACCTCTGGTCCCACCCAGTCGAGGTCGCCCTATTCCTCGACCTGGCCCCCGATTAGCTCTACATCTCTATCTACCTTACCCTATATCTATTCTTTCACTTTCACTCTCCACGTACATATCTTTCCAGACGCCGCTACAACAACAACAACATCTTTGCAGCCGACTTTCAGAAGCCATGTATTTATCTGTCCTTATTTCTTCTTTATTTTTCTTTCCTGTCTAGTTTTTTTTTAATTGAACCTCAAAGCCATATTTTAGCACGCGAATATCTAATATGATTATCTATGTAGTCCGCGAGTAGGTAGCACAATGATCAACTATAGAGACGACAATTTGAGCCGGAACCAGCGCGTGCTTCATTCGTCGCTACACCCTACATCAGCTCGTCAGACTGGACATATCCATCGTTGTATGTTACAGTACTTATATATACATATAATAATAATATTTGGTTCAAGACTGTCCATAAAAAGGGTAGTCTAAACATAGTCCCTGATGCATTGTCCAGAATCCACTCCGATGATCTATCAACTTTGTCAATTGCTAGCCTTGTTGATCTACAGTCAGACGCTTTTAAAGCTCCAGAATACTTGGCTTTAAAAAACAAGATTGCGTCAAATAAGCCACAAACGTTAGAGTTGAAAATTGAAGACGATCACATATACCGCCGTGCAGAGCATGCTGCTAAGGAAAAGGTAGCCGACGATTCCTGTTGGAAATTATGGCAAGCATTAAAAAAGGCACATGAGGACCCTCTTTCAGCTCATTGTGGCATCAACAAAACCCTGGAAAAACTGCGACGCTGGTACTACTGGCCCAATTTGTTGGTTGATGTAAAAGAGTACGTAAATAGCTGTGAGGTATGCAAATGTTCCAAATTCCCTAACCAGACTTTAAGACCACCCATGGGGAATACCGGCCAATCTGAAAGGGTTTTTCAGAAATTATACATTGATTTCTTGGGTCCGTATCCTCGCAGTCGTAACGGTTTTATTGGAATTTTCGTGGTTTTAGATCATCTATCGAAATTTCCTTTCCTTAAGCCTGTAAAAAAATTTACGTCTGAGTCCGTCATATCATACTTGGAGCAGGAATTATTCCATTGTTTTGGGAGTCCCAGAAACCATAGTCTCAGACAATGGGGTTCAATACAGATCAGACTCGTTAAATTCACTTCTCCAAAAGTATAATATCGCTCATACGTATACTGCATTCTATGCGCCACAAGCCAATGCCTCCGAAAGAGTAAATAGGTCGGTAATTGCAGCTATAAAATCATACGTTGACCCGGATCAAAAGAACTGGGATGCACAGCTGAGCAGCATCTGTTGTGCTCTTCGTTCTAGTGTCCATGCAGCCATAAAAACGACGCCTTATCGCCTCGCATTCGGACAACACATGATGACGGATGGAGCTAGTTATAGGCTCCTTCGAACCTTGGAGATGTTGGATGACCGTACAGTCCAATTTAATAAAGAAGACTCCTTTGATGTGATCAGAAAAAAGGCTAAGGAAATGATACAGATTCAGCACAATCGAAATTAAAAAATTTATAATTTACGCAGCCGAGCAATATCATTTCAGGTAGGACAAGAAATTTACGTCCGGAATTTTCAGCAAAGTAACTTTGCGAAAGGTTTTAGCGCGAAATTGGCCCCTGCGTTTAGAAAAGCTAGGATTAAACGTAAACTTGGTAACAGTTACTACGAGCTGGAAGATCCACAAGGTCGATTGATGGGAAAATTCCATGTCCAAATTCCAAACTCCAATCCCGAGCAAGAAGCTGAGTGGCTTGATGCATGATGTCACGAACTTCTTCAGTAGAACTGCCTACAGATATCATATCGTCAACGTAAAAGTTTCTTAAGACGACTAGCAAGCCCAACGGGTATGATAAAGACTCATCCATGGCCAGTTGATGCATTGCGCGTATGGAAAGAAACGCGGCAGGCTTTGTCCCGTAGGTGACCGTGTCCAACTTATAGAGTTGAATGTCTTCGTCAGGAGAGTTTCGCCACAAGATACACTGAAGTATGTTGTCAGGAGCAGTGACCCGAATGCACCTGTACATCTTACAGATGTCACCTGTAAGAGCAATGGGGAAATGTACGAAAGCGAATCAGTATATTGAAAAGATTGGCCTGAATTGTGGGTCCCTGCCATAAGAAGCTCATTTAATGAGAACCCAGAAGTTGTCCCTGCGGAGCCGTCGAATACAACTCTCTGTTTAGTCATTCTGCCGTTAAAACCAAAAAGGGGGGGGGGGTATTCAGGCAAACTTGTATACTTTAAATTTCATATATCGAAAATGAATAAACAACAAAAGTTTCATAAGTCATTTCATATTTGTTTTAGAAATCGGTAGTATTTTTATTTATTTTTTTTTTTCGCATTAAATTTGGGTAAGCAGCAACACAGTTAAGAGCCAAGCCTCTCAATTCCCATGTCAACCTCTTTCAACAGGTGAATCCATTTGGCGTTACCATGGGCAAAGACTTTTACCAAACTCTGGGCATCGATGCCACTGCCCGTGACGATGAGCTGAAGAAGGCCTATCGCAAATTGGCACTCAAATACCATCCCGACAAGAATAAGCATGCCCAGGCCGTGGACCGGTTCAAGGAGGTGGCCGAGGCCTATGAAGTGCTCTCGGATAAAAGGAAACGTGAAATCTATGATCAATATGGCGAGGAGGGACTTAAGGCCTATCAATTTCATGGCGATCCTTGTGCCACTTTTGCCCAATTCTTTGGCAGCAGTGAACCCTTTGACATATTCATTGGCAATTTCGATTTTTGGCCTGATTTCGAAATGTCGGCTGAGGATGAAAATGATGTTGGCCTCCAACAGGATCCACCCATACTACATGAGCTGTATGTAGCGCTGGAGGATATTGAGACGGGCTGCGTTAAGCACATACGCATCACACGCATTTGCCTGGACACCGGTTTGCCGCGCAAGGAGGAGAAGGTACTGAAAATAGAAATTCAACCGGGCTGGAAATCGGGCACTAAGATCACATTTGAAAAGGCTGGGGATCAGCTGCCAAATCATATACCCGCCGATATCATTTTCATTGTCAGGGACAAACCGCATTCGATTTTTCAACGCGAGGGCTACGATTTGCATTATTCGTGTAACATATCCCTCAAGCAGGCATTGTGCGGTTGCATCGTTGAAGTGCCCACCCTAGGGGGCGAATCGTTTACCCTAAGCACGCTGGGTGAGGTGATTAAGCCGCAGACGTTGAAACGTATTCCAGAATACGGTCTGCCCCATCCCAAAGATGGTACGCGACGTGGATCATTGGTGGTGAAGTTTGTTATTCAATTTCCAGAGGCTCTGTCCAAGCAAAAGACTGTAACTTTAGCTAGTTTGCTGCCAAACTAAATACCCACAAATTCTTGTCAACACTTTAGTAACAGTTTTCGATTTTTATGGTGAAAAAATTAAATTAAATTATTTGAATTTGATAAAAATTAAATTATTTGAATTTGATAAGCGTTATGTTTTTTTGGCTATCGATTAATCGATAGTTGTTGGTCAGAGTAACACTGTTATCCCACACTGACATTAACCAACACTGCACTTAGTTGTATAACCTCAGCCGCAACATTTATTTTATTCGTCCAATTTGAGGAAAATCACTCGACAAAGTAAGTATATATACTGTGTGTTAATACAAGTTAAAGACACACTAACTATTTGTTATAATCCAGAGCAACAACAATGGCTGGTGAAGCAGAGAAACTGACCGGTCTGTCGAAAATCTTCAATGGCACCACCATGGCCGGACGTGCAAATGTGAGTGACAGATTTTATGGCACAGCAGCACCCACCAACGTTATTTAATCTTTATATTTTCCTTCTCTGTTGCAGGTGGCTAAGGCTACCTATGCTGTAGTTGGTCTGATAATTGCTTACCAATTGGTGAAACCCAAGAAGAAGTAGAGCACCAGAACAGCAGCAAACTAGGACTTAGGCCTTGTAATTTAAATGTATAGTGCAAGATCTGCAAGGAATAAATAAGTTGAGAATGTAAACCACGCATACATATGTATGTATGGGGGGGGGGGGGGGGGGGGCTTATGTAATAATAACGCCTCTCAGGAAAAGGAATGGGGTGGGGTGGTATGGCGGAGCAATATGAACTTGTAGAAATTCCTCAGTAAAGCATCCAAAATAACCGCATTCCATCGAATCTTAGCTCAGGACAAGCCCAGGAAGCAACACACATTTTTACAGACGGCTCTTAGATGGACCAACTGGCGGAGAAGATGCAGAGAGCTAAAGCAGTTGGTAACTGTAAAGTATCTAATGTTGGAGGTTAACCCATATGCTGGCTTGTGTGCGCATCAGCTTAACCCTTAAATGGGTCATGTGTGCTTTTTTGGGTAGCCTCTTATACTTTGAATTCTTTGAGTGAACTTTTATTTGCGTATTTAGACGAAAATCAAATCTAATATGCAAATATTAGCTAATATTTCAAATGGATGTGGTTTTAGAATGATCAATCTCAAAAGAACAAAGCACTCTTCCTTTTCCCATTCAATACAAGTCTAGAAAGGGCAAGCATTCGGTGTGAATTGCCAAGTGTGTTCGGCCCCAGGTGCCATGGCTGAAAAACTCTGGTCTAGAAAGATGTGTTAAAAGCTGAATTATTCACTATGATTAAGCATAAATTACTTTTAAGCGATTTTATGACATAGGCTCTATTCTCCTGGTTCGAAAAACCGTGTCTACTTCAAAATTTGAATTTGATTTTGTTATTTTAGCAACACTTTTAGCTTTTTATATTGTTATTATGCATCAAAACTTAGCCGCTAATGAAACCTACAAGTTTTTGCTGGCTCGAGGCCAGGTTATGCTTGCACATAACTTCAAAATAGGAACACACCACACCACAAAATTAGGCTAGTTGTCCGTACCAGCTGTTATATTGGCATCTCTGCCAAATCATTAGCGATCTTTGCCTCGTCTACTGCCAGCCAGCAGCTACCTCCTCAATGCCATAATCGCTTGGGAACTCTAATGCGACTCGACAGCAAAAACTGGCTGCCTGTGGCCCTTGTATGTGTGTGTGTGTGTCCCCAAATGGCCTTACACCCGCTTATATTCATATAGCAGCAAAGCAATAGCACAGCTTCGGGTTTTGAATTTTGCGCTTTTGCTTTCCATGTGAACTACGATTTTATCAAAGCACAGCACACTCAAAAGCAAATGAAATGTAAAACTGGAAGTTTTTTCAAACCCAGATTTGTAACACAATAAAAAAAAGGCTAAGCTAACTTCGTCCGTGCCGAAGTTTTTATACCCTCGCAAGTTCTTGTCTTCAGCACGCTCCCGCTCTACTTGACGAGATGCTGGATTTTCTTCGCGAATAGCGGCCAGTCGGACTAGCATTTCGAGACGCATTTTGCTCGTAACGGATGCGAGCTCTATCGAGGGACGCCTGCTGTCGTTGCTTCTGGGACATTGAGGACACTCGTGGCATTTTGATTGATTTTATTGGTCACAATTATTGGCTTCAACAATTTAAGCACATAAATAAACAAACACATAAGTTCCTTTCAGTCTCGTAGCTCAAACTCGACTGCCACATATGTATCATACATTTATTTTACTAGAAAAGTTGTAAAATTGACTCTTCGACCGATCGTTCCTATGGCAGCTACAAGAAGTAGTCATCCGATCCGGGCGCTTCCGACATATTAGCAGCATGCAGTCAAAAGAAGACTCTGTGCAAAATTTCAGCTTGCGTAGAAACAGACAGACGGACGGACAAAGCTTAATCGACTTAGCTCGTCGCCCTGATCAAGAATGTATATAGTTTATGGGGTCGGAAATGAATATTTCTATGCGTTGCAAACTTCTGGGCAAAATTATAATACCCTTTGCAAGGGTATAAAAAACAGAATTGACAAAACTTTGCGTTTTCAAATAAGATTTATTGTAAAAAAGGTCCAAAAAACAGCCTCGATCTGGAGAATCCCCCCTTAATTTTCACTAGTCTGTAATGAAATGTTTAATGCATTCCAGGTTTCGGCAGCAGCAGCAGAATAGTTAATAGAATTTCAGTCAATGAGTTCAATCCACGATCTTTAAATTACTCATTTCTCTGCCTGGTATGGCTGATCTTTTGCAACAGCTCGAGGCTTTTCGTACACACGCATACAGCCCTTCTGTGCCCCATGCAGAACACACACCAGCAGCAGCCCATGCTCCAGGCCCTACTGTCGCCGTCTTTCTGGTTGACAACCACTTGAACCACATCAGCCATTCCGCCATCCTTCTTTGGAAACTGTTCCGGACCAGTCCACACCTGCTGCCCACACAAGCAGTCACACCACAACATTTCTATCGACCTGCGCCAGCATGTATTCGCTGCTGCACTTATGTACATGTGTTCAATCCAACATTGAGTTTGCTCAATCACAATAACTGCAACACAAGGGACAACTAAATTAGCTGTCTACTGTGAACATACATTCACTTGCCGTAAAAGTGAGTAATAGCTAAAAATTGTCAACCTCTACATAACTTTCTAAATGATTCGGGCTCTGTCAAAGCTCTCACACTGATATCAATCAAAGTTCACATCGAGACAAATCAAAGTACTCAACTAGAGGCAAAACAACCATTTCGCCGAGATGCAACTTCAGCCTACTTAGGCTATTAGGCTATATAGTCATCCGATTTTGACCAAATTTTGCAAATCTGTTTGAAAGCATATACCTCATACTCGCAATTGTTTTGGTACACAGTTTTTTTTGTCCTAAAATGAAAATAAATGAATATTTTTTAAAACTTTTTTCTTTTTTTATTCGGTCACTCAATGGCGATATATCGTAGAACAACTTATTCGAAATGGCCGCCTTCTGCCTTCCACCAAAGGGTTAGTCTCTCTGGCCACTCATCGATCGCAGTGCGCACCTCATGCATTGAGAAATTGTCCACTGCTCGGACAAGAGCGCACTCTAAAGCAGGCATGCCCAAAAGCAGCATACGACAGAGCACTCACCAATATTCACAAAGAAAAGCAACAATACTAATAATGAAATTGTTGTTGGTCAGTTTGGTTGCACGCGCAAACACCAATCAAAGAAGAGAACAAACCCGGTTTTTGGTTCTACGCGTCGCATACACATGAAATCGTTAGCATGTGTGTCGTTTTGTATGCCTCGCGCCCTGCATATATATCAGGGTTCCCCCAAGCAGAGAGCGCGAAAATGTGTCTGTGTCTCTCTCTAATAGCCTATTTCCACTGGCTTCATTTCTTATCATTTTCATTTCTAAAAATGATGCTGTTTCCATTGACAAATCTTCATCATTTTGATATTCGCAATGCCACGTTGACAAAAACAGCTGAATGGTTTGATTTAAACAACAGGCGCCACTTTCAAACTCACGGGGAGTTTTTGCAATATTTACCCAAACAAAGCCATACCCGGCAGGAAAGCAATTACCCTGGGCGAACGCATTGTTAACGCCCTGAATAATCAGCAGAAAGCTAAATACACAACTTATTTTGACTTAATTATATTATAAACAAAATTGCGCCTTATTTTTAAATTCAAATCAATAGTTTATTGGTGATGACACTTTCTATTTCCAGAGAGTAACGAGTAGTGCCAGAGAGTAGCGAGTACTTTTTAAAAAAATACCAAATTCCTTCGTGGGGAATGCCATCATTTTTGAGAAATGAAGGAAATGAAGGGCAAAATGCAACAACAATTTGTATGGAAGAAATGATATCATTTTCTTCATTTCTTGTCATTTCAAGAAATGAAGCTTCATTTCTTTGGTGGAAATAGGCTATAACACACAGTGATGCATGACTTCGGCAAGCATTCGGTGTGAATTGGCGAGTATGTTCGTGCCCCAGGGGCTATCGCTGGGGAACTCTGATGTATATGATCATTGATTTCCTATGTTCGGTGCAATTACAATAACAAAACGTACCCAAAGAGCATACGGCTGGGCATCGCTGGTCTAATGCAACAACCAAAACTTAGTTGCTGAGATCCGAAAACGAAAATACCCTTTCGCCTATGCCATCTGGCATTAAACTGGTAGCACATGGCTGCTGCCGGGGACAATTGTCACATGCCTATGACATGTCTGTGTAAAATGGACGACTTCAATACATTGATGTGGATAGGAAGTCCAACCAGTTTCAAGTTTTTAGAGACAGGGATATTTCTGGTTGTAAACTAGACCAAGGCATACTTAACTAGGTAGCCGAACTAGCTCTCTCGCTCTCTTTGCTTACTTCTTAGATGTCAGTCTGTGAACAACAGTTGGGAGCGACGCATCTCCGCGGACGAATTTTTTGTGTTCTGCTTTGTTCTTAGTTCGCTCTCTCGCGGCAAGTGCGGCTACCTAGTTAAGTATACCTTGAACTAGACACTTTCCCTGCAGGGAAACATGTGCTAAATGAGCGTGCTCTCGCGTAGCTAAACACACACACACACAATGCCAAAATGCGCATGTGTGCTTTGCCGCAAGGCGTATTTAACAAGGTGGCAGCGACGTCGACGTCGCCCTCTTTGCTGTTGCCTTACGCAAGGCGTATTCAACTCTCTCTCTCATTTTCGTAAGCTCTCATTTTTCGTAAGGCAACGCGACGTCGACGCTGCTGCCACCTTGTTAAATACGCCTTGCTTTGCCGGCCACTGGTCTAATGCAGAGATGGGCGCGTCGCGACGTTCACAATGCACACGAGGCAGCGCTGCCTTCGTGTGCATTGTGAACGTCGCGACGCGCCCATCTCTGGTCTAATGCAACAACCACAACTTAATTGCTGAGAGCCGAACGAAAATATCCCCCCCCCCCGTGTGCTTCTCTCTCATCGAAACGGAGAAGACAATAAAAACCAAATCAAATGTTCTGTTGAGAGAGTGAGCGAGAGTCTGCTTGAATTTGTCCTTGTCTGCTAAATTCTAAAGAATTTCCCATTGAAACTCTTAAGCCAAGTTCACACAGGCAAATAGTTTGACAAAATTTTTAGAAAATTTTGATGGAGACTTGGCTAAATTTGGCGAACTTCTGAGCAATATTTGATTAAATCATTAGTGAATTCTGCAAAATAGGCAAATTTTCATAAAAATTTCCTAAAAAATTAGTCAAATTATTTGCCTATGTGAACTGTGAAAATATGTTCAACTTGAGCTTGAGTAAACTTTCAATTATTTCACAGATTTTATTTTTTTTTGTAATATTTTATTTAAAGTTTTTATTTCATTTCAAACTTGCTTTAAATTTGTCCTCTTCTTTTTTTGTTTGTTTTGTTTTTCTTTTTGTTGGTTTTTGTTTTGTTTGTTTTTGTTTTTTTTGTTATCGCGGAGGGAGAGGACTCCACCACTTTGCTCGTCCTGCGCGGGGGGGTTTGTCGGGGGGAGTCGTCAGCCCCTCCTCCCCCTCACAGTATTCTTCATTCTGACACATATCGAAATTTCAGTATTTCTAAAAATTAATTTGAATGAATTTGAATGTAAAAATGGTTTACATATTTTTGTTTTCTTGTTGTTGTCGTTTTTTTGTATGTATGTATGTGTTTTTTTTTTTTTTTGCTTTTTTGGTAGAGACGAAAAACCAATATGCAATTAAAATATAGTTTTTTTTTTAAATTAATGTTTATGTTTTTATGTTTTTAGATCATTTATCAATTATATATGCTATATATAATATAATATAATATATACCGTTTTACATTGTATTGTGTAATTTTAGCAAAGCGTTTGCTTTTGTTATTTACGTTTATTATAGGGTTTTTGTTGTTGTTGTTGTTTTTGTTAATAACTAAACTTTGCCTGGCATAGCAAAACGTTTTGTGAGTGAGAGGAGTTGTTGTTGTTGTTGTTGGTGTGTTATGGTGAAGGGTTTGGGTGGGGTGGTGGTGTGTTGGGGGAGGGGGGGGAGGGACGGGATCTTTTTTAGCAGCGGCAGCCGGCCTAGCAAAGTGCGCCTACTATTTTGTTTCTACTCATTTCGATTACTTGTTGTTTGTGTGGGGTATTTAGAGGGAGGGGGGGCGCGGTTGTCATTAAAAATGTTTTGCCTCTATATATATGTGTGTGTATATATATATATATGTAAATATGTATATAGTGTGTGTTATATGCCATACATATCCTTTTTTTGTTTTGTTTGTTAAGTTACAGTTACATAATGAATTACACATTTATATAAATTGTCGAAATTTCATTTGCCTTCATTACCTTGAGCATCAAAATGTTCTGCCCAGCCCCGGGTTAATTCATATAACATAACGGCAGCGGCCAGGGTTGCCACTCGTGTGCGATTTGCGCTGAACACTTGTTTTTGTTTTCGTTGAGAAACTACTTTCAAAGGAGCTGCAGCAGGGAGGCGCGAGAGTTTCAATTTTGTGACGCACCATTACTTCACTCTCTCACTCTCTCTCTCTCTCGTTGCTCGCTCTCTTTCTACACATTTTTTATATAGATTTCATTTTTGTTTTTGTTGTTTAAATGTTATATTGGTAGCATAAACATAAATTAGAGTTATTAGTTGTTGGGTGGCGAAAAAAAAACAAAAAAAAAAAAACAATCATATTAGCAAAGATTTTTTTTTTGTTTTTGTTTTCGACTCGACTATAAAGAAAATCATAAGTTTATAAAAAAAAGTAATTATAATAATTATGTAAATTTGTTTGACAAAAAATACACTCTGCTATATGTATGTATGTATGTATAATGTAAAATATGTATGTATGTATGCGTGTGTGTGTGTGTGTGTGTGTGTGCGAGAGGGGGGCGGGGGGTGGCTTGGCAGCATTCACACTCTCTCTCTCTCTCTCTGCTCAACTTTGCAGGCCCAAAGTAGAAATTTTCGTTCCGTTATTTTTTGTTTTTGTTTTTTTGTGTTTTTAATTTTATAATTTGAAATTTTTTTAACGCTTTTTTTTCTCTATGCATTCTTTTCTTGTTTGCCCTTTTGTTTTGCTTTCGCTAGTTATGTGTGTGTGTGTGTGTTTCTGGGTTTAGTTTTGGGATAAGTAAATATTGTGTGTTTGTGTGTGTGTGTGTGTCTTCAATTCGGATGCCATTCACCACGCTGTCCCCCGCCGCCGCCACCGCCCGCATTATTCGCATAATACGGCTTGCCCAGCTGCGAGGCTCCGGCCGCAGATGCCGATGAACCGCCACCACCACCCGAAACTCCACCATTGCCAGCATTATTTGAGCCAGGTGGTCCCACCGGGGCATTGTTATTGCCGGCACTGCCGGCTCCACCGCCACCGCCTGTCACCTGGCGCATGCTTTGAGCGCGCTGCGCCGCTGCCGCTGCTGCCTGCTGCTGTTGTTGTTGTTGCTGCTGCTGCTGCTGAGGATGCTGTGGATAATTGTTGGGTCGCTGTATGGGCGTGGGATAACGGCCCTGGCCGGCACCGCTTTGACCCACACTGCCCACACCATTGCCACCGCCGCTGCCTACCACTTGAGAGCCGCCTCCATTGTTACCGCTGCCACTGCCAACGGGTCCGTTGCCACCGCGTCCGCCCAAGGCATTCATATTGGGCGGTCCATTGCCACCGGCTCCACCTTGACGCTGTTGTTGCTGCTGCTGTTGTTGTTGAGATTGCTGCTGCTGCTGCTGTTGTTGCTGCTGCTGCAGCACCTGGTTCTGCAGATCCCACTAAAATGGCAAAAGGTGGGAGGGTTAGTTGGAGGAAATAGTTAATAGTTGTCTTCAACTTACCCCGCCATAGTTCTTGTGATGCGGCGGACTGGGCTGCGACTGTACCTGCTTGGCCAGCCCCAGGCTCATATCGGCGCTCAAAGGACTCTTCAATTGTCTGCCCATCTGGAATGAAAACAGTTGGACAATGTTTTTTAGTTTTACAGTTGCTCTTCAACAGTGATGAGAAATCAGCTTTTTTTTCTCTCGTCAAATCTGGCCGATTTTGCGGAAGGCGGGAAACATGATGAAAGATTAAAACTTATAAACTAAATTATCCATACTGCTCTATGGAGTTCTAGTATGATGGCCAGCAAACGGGGGGAAACCGTCAGTCCTGAGCACTTTACACAAGGTACAGAGAAGTGATGAAATATGTATGTAGGTCATCTTCTTCCTCTAGACTTGATGTCTAAACAGTTAGCTGGGGCATTACAGACCTGAGATTAAGTGAGTCTGAAGCCTGAAACGCGGGTAACTCAGGACACTCAACTATACTAAATTGTCAAAACGCGGTTCCGGGCACTAGAGGCAACGTCATTCCAGAAACTTTATTACTTCAATAACCCTACTAGACGCGACTGGAATAACTTGCCCCACAGTATGATCTAAGATGGATCTCAATGGCCAGTCTTACTCTCCCTAGTCATCTCAGCCTAACCTAACCTAGCTAATACTCATTTTCTTATAGATTTGGATAACAAATGCCATGTAAATATCTAAAATTGATAGGCACAATGGCTGTTAATGTATAAAATAATGACGAATGAACTCAAATGAGAGAAATTTTTAATATTCTTGAAGAAAATATCGAATAAATATTAAAAATAAACGTATTAGCTTTATTTTTAGCTTTTTTTTCTTCCCCGAAAGTAGACATCACTGCTCTCTCACCTACTCAGCGTTTGGATTTGTTTTTGCTGATCTGGCAGCTCTGCAACTGTTTCTCTTATCTCTCATTCTCCATATCGACTTACCGAATCTTGCATATGTCCCTGACCTTGGCTATTCTTCAGATAGGCAGCCGCACCAGGAGTGGGTCCGCCACGATATTGATTGATATTGGCTGCCGTCAGGAGTTGTGAGTTCATGAATTGTGTATTGAAATTGCCCATGGTGTGCTGCGATTGCGGCGGTCCGGGCGGTGGTCCATTCGAACCGGGCGGTGGACCACCCTGATGACCGCCATAGAGGCCATAATTTTGTGCACCACCACTGCCCTGTGGTGGCGGACCGCCATAGAACTGGGGTCCACCGCCGCCGGGTGGTCCACCCGGTGCCGAATTCGAGTAATAGCTATTGGACTGCAACTGATGGGCACCCGGCGGTCCGCCCTGGCCGGGATGCTGGGGTGGCGGTGGTCCGGCATAAAGATTCATATACTGCTGGGCAGCGGCATAGGGTCCGGGTCCGCCACCACCTCCTCCACCTTGTCCCGCCGATTTGGAGCCAATGGCTCCTATGCTCTGCTGGTTGGGTACGCCCGCTTTGCCGCTCATCGAGCTGCTATTGGATGAGATAATGGCCACAGCGGCCGCTGCATTCGGATTGCTCATTTGTTGGGAATTTGGTGGTGGTGGTCCCGGTTGGGGCTGGCCAAAGGGTCCCACCGAACGGAACTGTGACGACAGATTCGAGTACATGTCGGGCGTGGGTGCTGTGGGCAGTGGCGGCATATTGCCGCCATGTGGCGTCTGCATGGCATACGCATTGAAGGGTCCACCGCTGGCGGCAGCCGCTGCCGCTGCGGCTGCATAATGTTGTGGAAAACTGTGAGCGGCCGCTGCAGCTGCTGCCGCATAGGCAGCTGGCGAACGGCTCGAATGATCTAGCGAATGGAATGGAGCATACAGATTGCCACCCTGTGAACCGGGCGGTGGTGGCGGTGGCATCTGTGAGGAGTTGAAGACCACAGCGGCTGGGGGGCTGGGTATGGTTGGAATGCCACCGAATTGGGGCGAGGATTGATAGAAGGGCGGCTGTTGGGCAGGATGTTGTTGTTGTTGTTGCTGCTGTTGCTGGTTGGGTGGCGGCGACATGCCCAAATGATGTTTGGATTTCTGATGTTGCTGCTGCTGTTGTTGTTGTTGTTGAGGACTGGGATAGTCATCCGGCTGGAATTGCTGTTCTATGGAAGTGCCTTCGAAGGGTGAGCCATAGCCGTGTCCTGCATGTGAATGAGCATGTGAGTGTACAGGTCCGGGTGAGGAGAGTGCATGTTGCTGTTGGCTGGGTGGCACAGCATGATGCTGTTGCTGTAGGGAAACGGCATAATGAGGAGGCAACTGTTGTTGTTGTTGTTGTTGCTGCTGCTGTTGTTGTTGTTGTTGGTGTTGCTGCTGCTGGGAGGCAGCCACTGCGGCTGCCACAAAGGAAGCAGCTGACATATGACTGCTGGTATCATCTGGCTGTTGTTGTTGCTGCTGCTGCTGTACCTGCTGCTGCTGCTGTTGTACTTGCTGCTGCTGTACCTGTTGCTGTTGTTGTTGCTGCTGCTGCTGCTGTTGTACCTGTTGTTGTTGTTGCTGTTGTACCTGCTGCTGCTGTTGCTGCTGACTGGGCGTATTCTCTGACAAAGGAGCTGCCGTTTCCCACACCTTTTTCACACTGGCTATCTTCATATTGAGATCAGCCGTGGAATTATGCTGCTGTTGCTTCTCCACCTCCTTAACTGGCGTTTCATCACCAAAACTAAAGCCCAATTTTAGCTCGGTTTGATCCGATTCATTTTGGTTATTGGATTTGGCCACAAAACTCATTTGGGACAAGGCGCTTGAGAGGCTATCGACAGCGGCAGATCCTAATGTTGCTGCTGCCACGGGAACTTTGGCGGCTGCTGCTGCCTGTTGCTGCTGCTGTTTGTAAGTGGAGTTTTCAAAGATGATGGTATTAACTGGTGCATGTGCATCCAACAGACTCATTAGGGGGGTGGGCTGCAATTTTTCACCTATGGCTGGCAACATTTTGGGTTTATCCGTTGTCAGCGAATCGGCTTTAGCTTGCACAGAGGACAACAGTTGTTGTTCCTCCTCCTCCTGGGCAGTGTTGTGTGGTGTTATTAAGGCTGGTGTTAATGCATCTGCAGTTAAGGATTTCTTTTCCTCTTCCTCCTCCATTTTCAGTTGCTGGTCGTCCTTGTCGCTTTGTAAGCCCTTACTTAAAGCCATTTGATTTTGTTTGGTCTTGTCCAAATCCAAAGACTCTGATTCAGAGTAACTTAAGCGGCCATAGGAACGGCTGGCTGAAGGTTGTTGTTGTTGTTGTTGTTGACGTCTATAGCCGGGCGCAGCTGAGCTTAAGCCACCACGTCCACGACGTGAGGGTTCACCGCGTGGTGAGAAGCCCGCCTTGGCTGCTGCTGCTGCCGCAGCTGGCTCTTTGCAGTCCTCTTCTAGCTCCTCTGAATGCTCAGATTGCTCACCGCCACTGTTGTAGTAGCGTCTGCCGCCACCACCACCACCACGTTGACTGGTCCAATCGCTGTTGGGTCGTGGATTACGATAACTGCTGCCTGAGGATGAACCGGAAACATAGTTACGTCCTGGTCCACGTCCTCCACCACCTCTAGGACTAGGTCGTTGCTGCTGTTGTTGTTTCTTGTGTGGCTCCTCCTCCAAGGGGTCAGCTTCCAATTTTTCTGGCTTCTCCTCCTGCGGCGGCGGCGGCTTTTCGATGCTCTCCACACTGCGTCGCAGTATTTGTGTGGGCATCACCTCCTGCTGTGGCGGCGGCAGCTGCTGCTGCTGTTGCTGCTTCTCCTCACTGACACTGGGTTGACGTGCGGGACGTTGGAGAATTTTAATCTGCACCGCGGAATCATGACTGTGTGTGGAGCTAAAGCTTTCCTCACGTTGTCGCTGTTTTTGCTGTTCGGCTAAATCCGTTTGCTCTGCCCAGGAGCTAATGATAATGCCCACATCTTCACCGGTTGAGCTGACACTGGTCTTGCGTTGAGTCTCCGCACTGGAGCTGTCATGACGATTGCGTCCATAGTTGCCCACACTGGCGCCACGTGCAAAACCCACCGAAATGCTGCGTGCTGCTGCACTGGAAGAGGAATTGCTGCTGCTGCTTACGTTACCGCTGGGACCGGATACAGAGGATACTCCTCCCTTTTGTAGATACCGTGAGCTGCTGTCAAATGCGCTGCTGGCCGAGGCGCTCTTCTCTAGGCGTGGCAGCTGTTGCTGCTGCTGCTGTTGTTGTTGCTGCTGCTGCTGCTGTCGCTGGAAACGTGGTGGTAAATTCGATTGGAAATGGGTCAAAAACACCGTCTTTTGGTTATAGTCCAGGCTGCTGGTTGTGGCAACCGGTGCCGCTGTGGGTGTGGCTGCACCACCACCACCACCACCGCTGCTTAGGCTGGAGATGCTGCCACGTGGTCTACGGCTGGCCTCATCCTCGCTGACGTTCAAATTGGGATTTGGTGTCACCTCGCTGGAGGAAGAGGAAGAACAATTGTTGATTTCTGGTGCAAGGGCTGTGGGTAGAGCTTGACTGGCGGCTGCTGCTGCCGCGGCGGCTGCTGCTGCTGCAGCTGCTACCTTTTTGTTGTTCATCTTCAGCTCCAACTCTTGCAACTTTTTGGCTGCCGCCTGTTTACGTTCCTGTTCGCGACGCTCCTCCTCTTCCTTGCGCTGCTTAACACGCTCATAGACACTTGCATCCAGGGCAATGCCGCCGGCCACATTGCCCGAACTGCCACGATGACCATTCTGCTGGCGTTGGGGCTCCAGCTCTTGCTCCTTCTTGCCATTTGTCTCCTCGGGTGTGGACTCATCATCAGAGAATGTCAATTTCTTGGTATAATCCAAATCATCCTGTTTGGTCCAGCTATCATCCTTGGCTATGGCATTCAAGCGCTCCAGATCCTCTTCACGTATAATGGGGCGCTGCATTTGGGCCACTTCTGGTTCCACCACATAGTCTTTATCCTTGCGGGAGGAGGAGCCACCGCCGCCGCCGCCGCCGCCGTTCTCCTGTCTCTGATGCTGCTGCTGTTGCTGTTGATGCTGCTGGGGCTGAGGTGGTGATTTTGCACGGTTAAGTGGAGGTGAGGATGTACGTTTGGGTATGGCCGCTGCGGCACGAAATGAGCTGCCAGGTGAGGCGGAACGGCCGCTTAAGATGCCATTCTGGTAGGGAGAAGACGCTGGCAGCGATTCCAACGAGGAGTTGGTGTTGGTGGGCAGCGGTGCACCACCGCTACGCATGAATGAGGGCATCAGTGAGAGTATGGGTAGAGGTACAGCTCCTCCTCCACCGCCGCCGCCACCTCCTGCGCCGCCGCCTCCACCTCCTCCTCCTCCTCCAATGCCACCTCCCTGATGGTGGCCCTGGCCCTGTGGATTCAAAGCCAGCTCCGAGTTGGCTGCATTGACAGCTGCTGCTGCCTCTTTGGCTGCCTTTTCCTGCTGTTGCAGCCAGGCAGCTGTATCGTTCTGTGGTCGGAGACTCATCTCGTTTAGATCTCCGCCTAGATCGTCGTGGCCGTCTCGGTAATCGCGTTGAGAGTGATGGCCATAGCGTTGATGATAATCCCGATGATGTGGTTGATGATGATGATGATGTGGCTGATGTGAATGATGATGATGATTCGCCTGATGCTGCTGCTGTTGCTGCTGGTGATAATGAGACTTTCCGCCGGCAGCTGAAGCGGATCCTCCTCCACCTCCACCTCCACCTCCACCACCGCCGCCGCCGCCGCCGCTGCCAACTGTGCCATCCAGTGTGGGAAATTCGTATTGGAATTGTGCACTTTGATAATGGGGCACCACTTGGCTCTGATTTTGACGTCCGCCATAGTGATGCTGCTGCTGCTGCTGTTGTTGGTGGTGGTGGTGATGGTGTTGTTGCTGCTGCTGCTGCTGCTGTTGTTGTTGCTGCAACTGCTGCTGCTGCGCCATCCCTCCACGCTCGTGGCCTGTGGTTATAGCTGACCATGTCTTGGGTGAGTTGACTGAGGTGGAGGTTACTCCTCCTCCTCCGCCGCCGCCGCCGCTGCTGCCTCCCGCTGAAGAGTTGTTTAAGATCTTAAAGTTTTTGTTGCTGTTGTTGCTATTGTTGGAGTTGTTGTTGCTGTTTGATGAGCTGCTGTTGTTGTTGCTGCTGCTGCTGCCGATGTATTTGCCCGAACTGGAATTGTTCTGGTGATGCGTATGATGATGCTGTTGCTGCTGCTGCTGTTGTTGTTGTTGCTGATGATGTTGTTGCAAATGCTGCTGATGAGTTGATGAACTGCCTGCTCCACCTCCGCCTGTGGCACCGCCGCCGCCTGATGCTCCTCCTAATCCAACTATGCTATGGGCAGTGCTATGGTTGTGGCTAGTAGTTGATCCTGCCGTGCCCGCTACTCCTACTCCTCCTCCTCCTCCTCCTCCTGATCCAGTGGCTACTCCTGTTGAAAGATCAAAAGATGGAAAACTTGTAAAATGGGGACGAATGAAAGAATTCGAGCTATTCTTAAATGGAACACCAACCAAGGTGTCAACGGACTTCCTTCCACAGGCAAATAATTTGCCCAAATTTCGACGCAAATTTCACTAAAAAGTCAAAATTGCAAATATGTTTTAGGACATGAAACTAAAATTATGCTTCCATACGTAAATAATTTGATCAAATGAGGACAAAAACATTAGTGCAAACCAGTTTGCCGAGTTTGCAAGGCAGTGGGAAACCCCGCTCTCGCTAACTTTTTTTTCGCATTTGCCGAGTTTGTGTTCTTGCTAGATATATGTAAGAACAAACTAGGGCAAATCTGTGATGCTAGTCATAGACTATGGCCAAACAGGCAAATAATTTGCCCAAATTTCGACGCAAATTTCACTAAAAAGTCAAGATTGCAAATATGTTTTAGGACTTGAAACTAAAATTATGCTTCCATACGTAAATAATTTGATCAAATGAGGCCAAACATTAGTGCAAACCAGTTTGCCGAGTTTGCAAGGCAGTGGGAACCCCCGCTCTCGCTTACTTTTTTTCGCATTTGCCGAGTTTGTGTTCTTGCAAGGCAAATGTAAGAACAAATTAGGGCAAATATGTGATGATAGTCATAGACTACGGCCAAACAGGCAAATAATTTGCACAAATTTTTAATGCAAATTTGGCTAAATAACCCCGATTGTTGATTTGGCAGGACTTGAAACGAAAACTATGCTTCCGTACTCAAATAATTTGATCAAATGAGGACAAACATTAGTGCAAAC
>JBAMBO010001275.1:0-50779 GCA_037044535.1 Lordiphosa magnipectinata
AAGCCATCTCTATTCACACACACACACACACACACAAGGTAATACCGCTAATCGCTATCTCTCTGCATCCATACATTCGGAGATCCGTTAGAAATTCTTCGTTAAAATTGTCCGCAAAATTCTTGTCGTTCTGCTTTGGGCTATTAATCTGCCACTCGCTCTATCTCGCTCCCTCTCTTATGTTTTGAGTTGGGAGTCGAGTTGACCACTCGCTGTCCACAACTTTCATAAGCTCCAAGGAATATCAGCTTCGAGCTAAGCTGAGACACAAACCTCGCTGTGCTTGCAACTTTCAAAAGTTCTTTTATACTTTGGCCTGACGCCTACTCTTTGGCTTGCCCAGCAATCAGTCCAAATTAATCCCTTCTCCGAGTCAGTCGTTTGTCTCGCAACTAATCAAAAAAGTCAAAAACTGAGCCAAATAAATTTTAAAAAATTATACCAGTGCCTTAAAATTCATTCAATTGCAACAAATTGTCAAAATTGTCGGTAAAATCGCAAAATCGTCAAAAAGTATTGTTTCAATTGCAACAAATTGTCAAAATTGTCGGTAAAATCGCTAAATTGTCAAAAAGTATTGTTTTTCTCTCATATCAAAAGTGTTTTTATTGAAAATTGTCATAAAAATCGTTAAAAATCGTTAAAAACAACACAAAATTGTTTAACGCACATCAAAACCAAAAATTATTAACCAAATTCTGTGTCAAATTCTGTGTTTTACAAGCCATCTTTATTCACACACAAGCCATCTCTATTCACACACACACACACACACACAAGGTAATACCGCTAATCGCTATCTCTCTGCATCCATACATTCGGAGATCCGTTAGAAATTCTTCGTTAAAATTGTCCGCAAAATTCTTGTCGTTCTGCTTTGGGCTATTAATCTGCCACTCGCTCTATCTCGCTCCCTCTCTTATGTTTTGAGTTGGGAGCTGAGTTGAGACACAATCCTCGCTGTCCACAACTTTCAAAGAATATCAGCTGAGACACAAACCTCGCTGTGCTTGAAACTTTCAAAAGTTCCTATACAAAACCAAAACTTCAGCTTCGAACTAAGCTGATACACAAACCTCGCTGTACTTTTACAAACAGCTGAGACCAAAAATCTAGTCTTCAAGTCAAAAAGTTCCTAACAAAATCAAAGATTTTGCTTTGTTTTGAGTTAAGACTCAAGCCTCGTTGTATTTTATACAAAATCGAGACCCAGACCTAGCTCTATATATCATAAGCTTTCTAACAAAACTCTGTCCACACTGTACTTACATATTCAGTTGTAATACAAACCTTACATTGGTAATTACTTTCCCAACAGCCCGACTGGCCATAAAAAAGATACTTATCTTTTTGATACATTTATATATATATAAATTCACATTTCCAACCAATAAATATTATCAATACTCAACATACACTACTCTTACCCACCTTACAATTCAAAAACACAAACAAACTTACATTAAGTAATTAAACACACACCAAAACTTTTATTTTAATAAAATTACACAAATATACCGTCCTTTAATATAGTTCTCGTATAAAATCACATTCCTACATATAAGGAATCACACACTTATTACATACACCTCATATTATCTTATCACCCTAAATCATTAAGATTCAACTTACTTATAAATTTCATATTCTTTTTTTTCAAATACTACATATTTTTACATATTTTACTAAGCAATTACTACTCATTCTCACCTCATTAAAAACACAAACTTACTTACCTCGACACAAATCTTACTTCACCACAAAACCTTTTTTTGAAATTAATTACACAAAATCATTGTAATTTTATACAAAATTCATTCACTTTCACTAAACCAACTTTCATAAAAGTCTTTGAACTCTTCCACTATCCCAAATATACATAAATCATTAAGTAATATGAAACGTAAAAATAAACGTAGAACTCTTAAGCCAACAAGCTCAGGCTCCAAGTCCTCAGGTGACTCCTCGCCTTCTGCCAAAAGAGGTCAGTCAAACTCGCATCTGTCCATCTCCTCTGGAGACAGTGCTAATCCTGATACTGCCATGTCTGCAGATAGCTCAAACGACGACTCTTCGTCTGTTTCTAGTCAAACCCTTCCCCCACAGGCAACAGCCAATAATAACAAGGTCAGCTCAAACGTTGGCGATAATGTCGCCAGCACAAGCAACCATACTTCTGTCAAAAATACTGCATCCAACGAGAGCAGTACTAACTCATCTGTCAACATCAAAGCTAGCGGTAGCAATTATGCTTCTGGTCATCGTAACACCCAATTCTCTGATCCAAACAACTCATTTAAACCTCCTCAAATTTGGACTTTCGCTCCCATAGACTCTAGTCTATTATCAGAAATAAACACGGTGGTTGGTGAAAACACGTTTTTCCTAACACACTATGGCCCAAAAACTCGTATCTCAAGCTCCACTCTGGAGATATATAACCAAATTGTCCCTTTCTTGGGCCAAAAAAACATACGATTCCATACGTATCAGGCCCGCATTAATCGCAGCCTACGCATCGTCATCCGTGGAATACACTCCTCAACCCCTGTCGCACATGTAAGAGATGAACTTATCAAACTAGGTTTCGCTGTTCGCAGTGTTTTCAACCCTACTTACAAAAACAAGTCAGGCCTCGGTACTTACTCCCCAAACTTACTATTTGTCGAGTTAGATCGCAACGATCCTAAGAGTATCGACATCTTCAATGTCAGAAACCTCTGCCAACAAATCATAACGGCTGAATGGCCATATAAACAGCCTGACAACATTGTGCAATGTCGACGTTGTCAGAAATTTCACCACACCATGAGATACTGCAATCACGACTTCGTTTGCCTCAAATGTGGCGAAAAACACGCCACAAGTACTTGCGTAAAACCCCCAAATACCCCTGCCAAATGCGGCAACTGCCAGGGTGATCACACCGCTAATTTTAAAGGCTGTTCTTATTATCAACAAATCTTGGCAATGAAGAACTTGTCCCTCGAAGAGAACTTAGGTAACACTAATATTCCTTCCTCAACATTGCGTCAGCCTCCCTTGGTGATCCGCAACCAGCGGAGTGCGCCTCAGGTTGACCATTCAGACCATACCGGTCTACACCCTCAACCAGTCCAACCTCAACAATTGATCGCTCCAACCCCAACCTCAGCGCAACTGAGCATTTCTACCCCCGCTCACATCAACGCTGAACCTAATCAACAAACTGGGCTAGCGCAACTGCGCTCCCAACGTCCATTTCAGCAGTCTGTGCAACGGACTCGCCAACCACGTAACGTGCAGCGAAACATGCATGGCACCCAGCAGCCTCCCCAAGGCCAACTACCATTGCCAATGCCAATATCTGACTCTGTTATCAACATGCCCCATCAGATTCAATCTGACAACAATCAGCAAGTGGCTACCGTGGGCCAAAACTTTCTCTACGACGTTTCACTGATGGCGACAAACGTCATACAATCCATGCAAGCCTTTATGTGTGGCATACAACAAGCAATGCAAATATGTGCAACAGCCAACACTCCCATGCCAATAAACAGCTTTGCTTCAATCGCCTCTTTGCCAGCAATTGGCTCCACAGTCATCACACAAGCAAACAACATTGCATCCACTATTCCCCAATCAGTAAACAACCCTGTTGTTTTTGACACTGCATCATCAAATAATATTTCAACTGCTATTCCCTCGCAAGCATTTGTTTCGGCAGACATTGCCCCTTTGCAACCAAACACCTTTGCAGCGGTTGCTGCATCTGCGGATTCTGCCATCAACGATCCCAGATCAAATTCTGTCCATATCATTTCCGATCAAATTATCTCGCGTCAAAAACTCACACAATGATAGGTCTACTTCGACATCAATGGTCATTCTCAAGGCTACTGCTTCTCTTCTTATGCCTTACCATCATAAACCAACTTGTCCAAATCATAAACAACTACCTTTTTTAAAAAAAAGGCTGTTGTGTCTTCACCTTCATCATCGGTGGCCTCTATCAAGGCTACTGCTTCACCTCATCAACATCATAACCCAGATTTCCCACATCATCAATAGCAACTGCCCTTCTCAAGGCTGTTGTCTTCAACTTCATCATCGGCGGTCTCCATCAAGGCCTCCGCTTCAACTAACTCATCATCACAAATCATATCACCCGCATCATCAATAACGACTGCCTTTCTCAAGACTGTTGTGTCGCCACTTTCATCAACAGCAGCCTTTATCAAGGCTACTGCTTCACTTCACCACCATAATCATCATAACCCGGATTTCGCACATCATCTTAAGCAACTGCCTTTCTCAAGGCTGTTGTGTCTTCAACATCATCATTGGCGGTCTTAATTAAGACCTCCGCTTCACCAAACTCATCATCACAAACCATATCACCCGCATCATCAATAATAACTGCCTTTTTCAAGGCTGTTGTGTTGCCACCTTCATCAACAGTAGCCTTTATCAAGGCTACTGCTTCACTTCATCAACATAATAATCATAACCCAGATTTCCCACATCTTCATTAGCAACTGCCTTTCTCAAGGCTGTTGTGTCTGTAACTTCATCATCGGTGGTCTTTATCAAGGCCTCCGCTTCATCAAGCTCATCATCACAAGCCATATCACCTGCATCATCAATAACAACCGCCTTGCATCGCCATCACAACCAAAATCTTCTACATCATCAACAACAACTGCCTTTTTCAAGGCTGTTGTTTCTTCACCTTCATCATTGGTAGCCTTTATCAAGGCTACTGAATCAACAAACTCATCATCACAAAACAAACCACCTGTATCATCAATAGCAACCGCCTTTTTCAAGGCTGTTGTGTCGCCATCTCATCAACAGTAGCCTTTATCAAGGCTACTGCTTCACTTTACCACCACAATCATCATAGCCCGGATTTCGTACTTCAATAGCAACTGCTTTTTTCAAGGCTGTTGTATCTTCAACTTCATCATTGGCGGTCTTTATTAAGGCCTCCGCTTCACCAAACTCATCATCACAAAACAAACCACCTGTATCATCAACAACAACCGCCTTTTTCAAGGCTGTAGTGTCGCCATCTCATCAACAGTAGCCTTTATCAAGGCTACTGCTTCACCTTACCACCACAATCATCATAGCCCGGATTTCGCACATCATCAATAGCAACTGCCTTTTTCAAGGCTGCTGTGTCCTCAACTTCATCATCGGCGGTCTTTATTAAGGCCTCCGCTTCACCAAAGTCATCATCAGAAACCATATCACCCGCATCATCAATAATAACTGCCTTTTTCAAGGCTGTTGTGTCGCCATCTCATCAACAGTAGCCTTTATTAAGGCTGCCGCTTCATTACTTCAACATAACCCAGATTTCCCACCTCATCAATGACAACTGCCTTTTTCAAGGCTGTTGTGCCGTCATCTCCACCATTGGTAGCCTTATCAAGGCCACTTCATCATCTATTCATCACCACAACACAAACCACCTGTATCATCAATCACAACTGCCCTTTACAAGGCTGTTGTGTCTTACCTTTCATCACCGGTAGCCTTTTTCAAGGCTTCCGCTTCACTTCATCAACAACATTATGATAAAACAACTTGTGAAGGCTGTTTTGTCTTCACCTCATCGTGTCCACATGTCCTAGAGCATCGAAATTGTCATCACTGGTCCGTCCACATTTCGGCCAGACATCTGCAATCAAATCCTTGGTTCCACATTGTTCTGGGCCACACATCATTGTCCCCCCGTCCTCTGAGGCATCATCACCGTCATCATCATCAGTCTGCTCAACCCCGTCCGCACGTCAGCATGTCATCAGCTCTTCAATCCCTGGTCTCCACTTTGTTGTGGACCACTTTCAGTGTCCGCCCGTCTTCTGAGGCATCATCACCGTCATCACCATCAGTCTGCTCAACCCCGTCCGCACGTCAGCATGTCATCAGCTCTTCAATCCCTGGTTCCACATTGTTGTGGACCACTCATCAGCGTCCGCCCGTCTTCTGAGGCATCATCTCCGTCATCACCATCAGTCTGCTCAACCCCGTCCGCACGTCAGCATGTCATCAACTCTTCAATCCCTGGTCTCCACTTTGTTGTGGACCACTTTCAGTGTCCGCCCGTCTTCTGAGGCATCACCATCGTCATCATCATCAGTCCGCTCAACACCGTCCGCAAGTCAGCATGTCATCAGCTCTTCAATCCCTGGTTCCACATTGTTCTGGACCACTCATCAGTGTCCGCCCGTCTTCTGAGGCATCATCATCGTCATCACCATCAGTCTGCTCAACCCCGTCCGCACGTCAGCATGTCATCAGCTCTTCAATCCCTGGTTCCACATTGTTGTGGTCCGCTCATCAGTGTCCGCACGTCTTTGGGCATTACCATCGTCATCACATGTTCGCCCAGCACAGTCTTCACGTCAACCTGACATCAGCCCTTCAATCCCTGGTACAACGCTACTCGGGACCAACTTATCTGGGCCTGCACGTCTTGAGATGCATCACCATCATATATGTTCTCTGGGAACATCATCATCGTCACTTTGTCATCACTCCAATTGGATCATCCACGTCGGCTACTCTCCAATTGACCTTTGTCCTCTCGACAAACCTGGCTTGGGAAGAGCTAGGGCATGGTCATTCACCACCTGCTTACCCTCTGTGGTAGGCAGTACGTCATCTTCCCGATCATCACCCATAATTGCTGGCTTTAAGGTGTCATAGGTACACACACGCTGTTCGCCGCACTCGTCTCAACTTTGATTTAACTTAGTATTTATATTAAATTAAGCTAGCCACTTAGTCGTAATGCTATGTAAATCAATAAAATCATAAAATAAATCTGAGGTTGCGCCCTATATGGGGCAACTGAAACCAGAAAAAAGCACAGCTAATTCTAACAAGTGTGATGTAATTTTACACACCGCTAATGTAGATACTGAGAACGACTCTGACAATGGCTCTGTCAATAATGATAGTAACTACGCCGAAACTACATGCTTCTCGGCCCTAGACCAAGCTTTTAAGTCTACCTCTGACGATGAATATGTCACTACAGACGACGAGAATTATGCTTCTACAGATGAGTATGCTACTACAGAAGAGGATGCAGATAATTCAGCAGACCTGCCGTTTTTGCCTGCTACGCCTTCAAAGCGAAAACGGAAATCGCCGACGCCGGCAAGCCCAGCTAAATTCAAGTTATTGTCCACCAACGCTAGGAGAGCTGTGCTTTACAATCCTGTGCGCAGGAAAGCACGGCCTGCTGTCAACCAATCTGTGGATTTGTTTGAACTGGAAAAGAGGTTGATGGGCGGTCCTAGGCCTAACCTCCCTGGCCTACATCCAGACCTCCCCCATATTAGTAACTACAACAGCCAAAGAAGCTATTACAAAGCTACTCAAGATTTCCTTGAACTGCATTTGCGTATGCAGCAGGACCAGAGCGATGACAGCCAACAAATGTTGCCGCAGCAAATGCCACCGCAACAAATGCAGCCGCAGCAAATGTTGCCGCAACAAATGTTGCCGCAACAAATGTTGCCGCAACAAATGTTGCCGCAACAGATGTTGCCTCAACAAATGTTGCCCCAACAAATGTCGCCCCAACAAATGCAGCCCCAACAAATACAGGCCCAACAAATGCAGCCGCAACAACATCAGCAGCCGCAGAATTTGGTCGAGAAAATCCCAGCTATTTTTGTGGATGAAGTTAAAGACTTCCAGGCTCTTATGGAGAAACTGGATAGCACTCCGGGCATTGGCAAATTTAGCTCCAAAACTTCTAACAGTGGCAGAGTTAAAATACAGTGTTTTGATCTGGCTACTTATAATGCTATTCTACAAATCGTTAATACGGAGAAGGAGCAATTGTACACGCATCAGCTAATTAGTGAGCGCGGATATCGGGTTGTCATCCGACATCTTCATTACTCCACTCCTTGCATTTGGATACGCAACAAACTCAACAGCCTGGGTTTTGTCACTCGCAATGTTAATGTCATGAAGCATAGGCGTAGAGGTACGCCTATGAACATATTTGCAGTCGAGCTGCAGCCGCGGCCGGACGACGCAAACGACAAAATCCTGGAGCTGACTGAACTGGGCCATCAGATCATTGTTGTCGAACGCCAGATGAGGCGACGTGAGCCAGTTCAGTGTCACCGTTGCCAGGGCTATGGTCACTCCAAAAATTATTGCCGCAAGAATTTTATTTGCCAAAAATGTGCTGGAGCACACCCCTCCACTGAGTGCGGGAGCGTCAGAGTTACTAATCCCAAATGCTTCAACTGCAAAGGGAACCATATTGCCAGCTACAAAGGTTGTCCAAAGTTCAAGGAAGCTCGTGACAACCTACTAATCAACCGCTTGCGCTCAAATGAAGGAAGACAGCAGCAGCAGCGTCCCTGGAGATTTGACCAGCAGCGGAGTCCATATCAGGCGAATGGACGGTCCCAAGAAAGGCAGCATATTGGGCATCGGCAACAACGGCATCAACAACACCAATCACAGCCGCAAAATGCTAGCCACAGCTCTAAAGGCAGCGAGCAGAATCACCACAATGCTAAAAGTCAACCTGAAGCTCAGTCTCAGCATCAACCCCAACCAAATTTCTGTCAACAGCGGCAACAACAACATGAGCGGGAACAGCAGCCACAAAACCCCAGCCCACGGCAGCGGGAGCTATTAGCTGACATCTCGCTCAAGCAGGCGTTGCAGGCGAGCATAGAAATGACGGGTGAATTGGGCAAAAAGATGGATGCAATTCTGAGCCTTTTGACGAATATTGTGGCCTCCAACGTGAATTCAGCTGCAACTAACTAATCGTCATTCAACTGCTAATGCCCAACCTTACCGTACTAACTATTATATACTGCTAATCACAAATCTTATTATCTCACAGCTACTACTACTATAGGGAATCGACAAATTCTACTACTTATTGGAACTAAAGTTATTACCGGATGCACTAACCGGACATACCGGATTGATGATATTTGCTTCGACAAAAATCCGATCTACCTCACTGGTCTCAGTGATGAAATTCGTTCGGAAACTGCTAATACATCTTTAACCACTACTCTGCTACCTTATGGTGAAAATCGGCATTCTGATATTTATCAGATTATTTATTATACATCAATTATGCACCATCGCATGCATAAGCAAGAACTCTAAGTTCTGTGTATTTGACGTAGATGTCAAACCTACTGACACTAAATTGCCTATCAACCGGCAAATTCGAGCTGAAAGGATCAAGCAAAATAAAAAGCTACTCGTTGAAATCGATCCACAGATGGAGTTACTAAAATCTACAAAACTCTTCAAATGGCTAATAACAATTGGTCGGGGACCTGTCGCGTTCCCGCTGTATGCCAATACGCACACAAGTTGGCATTTCTGGTGGCGGAAAGCATTAACCGCGCCCCATCTGCGGGATTGGAAAACCAACTTTACTTCCTATAAATGGATTTCCCTACACAAAGCATTAACCGCCCGCGCCCCATCTGCGGGATTGGGAAACCAACTTTACTTCCTCCTATAAATGGATTTCCCTACACCAGTCGTCAATATTATTATCAAAAGCTAATAACTTCAAAATACAACCCTAGTAGTAGTAGCAGTATAGACAGTATAAACCGAGATACTTCTAATAATGGACTAAAGTTAGTACGGAATAGGCTGAGACGAATCAGAGCTTGCCCTGGATATGGATTACGCTCCACTTAACGAACCACAGTTAATCAAGAATGCTATTTTATTGACTGGATGACACTCTGATGGATGACTGCAGCGGCTGCCACCAACCCCACTAATGCTAATTATTCTCTGTTGAATTCACAGGTTGTTCCCTGCCTTCTATTTCTGGCTGAACGACTTGCTCTGGCAAATGTGGGTACTGACTGCTGCCAATTCATCTGTTGAGTCCCCAATTGATGCCAGCCATACTCCACTCTGGCTGCTGGCCAAATGCGGCAATTTGGATATGGCTGCACTGCTAATCCAGGTGCCTTATTGGGTCCCAATTATTTGCTGGATGACTCTCCGGCAGTTATTAAGGTGTTCTGCTCCATTTCCTGACCCAAAAAGATGATTTTTGGGTGTTTGCCATGCATTGGCGAATTCACACATTGTGGTCTGGCTGCTGGCCACACACACACACACACATTGGCATGGGCACGGCTGCTCTGCTGTTCCTGGCGCCTGTGTGTGTGACGACTCACAGGCTACTGCAGGTGCATTCTGCACCCCTCTGGAATCTGCAAACGATTTAATTAATTGAAGGAAGACATCTCTAAATTCATCACCTTTACTCAGGCCACTGGTCGCCCCCACACACACATACACATGCACTGGCGCTGGCCGCTTTGATGCTGTCGGCACTCTCCCTTGTGGACTCCTGTGTTACTTGCAGCTGCTGGTGCGAAGACGTGAGGGTGGCCAGTTGATCCCATAGATGACCTGAAAGTTTAACAAGTTAATTAATTGTATTATTTAATGCTTTTCAACTGTTTTTGTATACTTCTCATTCTGTTTATTGACAATTTTACAACTGGAGGTAGCGGCGTTGCCAACACATAATTGGCAAACAGCTGTTGCC
Source organism: Lordiphosa magnipectinata (assembly GCA_037044535.1). NCBI lineage: Eukaryota > Metazoa > Arthropoda > Insecta > Diptera > Drosophilidae > Lordiphosa > Lordiphosa magnipectinata. The sequence continues at coordinate 10,580 of JBAMBO010001275.1, forward strand.
TACCAAGTCGCCTGTTACCCAACACATGTACTGTGGGCAAATTAACGTAAAAAGCTAGATATTTAAAATATTGTAAAATTTCTGTTTACAAACATTGTTGCTATAAATATTTATTAAGTGCTTCCAGTAGTAGCACACATAAATAAAAAAGGCCTGGCAGAGACTCAGTAGTCGTTCTCCAGCCGCTATTGGTGTGCAGGTATTGCCACTACAATTAAAAATAAAAAAAAAAAAAGTGCTTTACAATCCTGTGCGCAGGAAAGCACGGCCTGCTGTCAACCAATCTGTGGATTTGTTTGAACTGGAAAAGAGGTTGATGGGCGGTCCTAGGCCTAACCTCCCTGGCCTACATCCAGACCTCCCTCATATTAGTAACTACAACAGCCAAAGAAGCTATTACAAAGCTACTCAAGATTTCCTTGAACTGCATTTGCGTATGCAGCAGGACCAGAGCGATGACAGCCAACAAATGTTGCCGCAACAAATGTCGCCGCAACAAACTGCCAGCCGCAACAAATGCCGCCGCAACAAATGTTGCCTCAACAAATGTTGCCCCAACAAATGTCGCCCCAACAAATGCAGCCCCAACAAATTCAGGCCCAACAAATGCAGCCGCAACAACATCAGCAGCCGCAGAATTTGGTGGAGAAAATCCCAGCTATTTTTGTGGATGAAGTTAAAGACTTCCAGGCTCTTATGGAGAAACTGGATAGCACTCCGGGCATTGGCAAATTTAGCTCCAAAACTTCTAACAGTGGCAGAGTTAAAATACAGTGTGTTGATCTGGCTACTTATAATGCTATTCTACAAATCGTTAATAAGGAGAAGGAGCAATTGTACACGCATCAGCTAACTAGTGAGCGCGGATATCGGGTTGTCATCCGACATCTTCATTACTCCACTCCTTGCATTTGGATACGCAACAAACTCAACAGCCTGGGTTTTGTCACTCGCAATGTTAATGTCATGAAGCATAGGCGTAGAGGTACGCCTATGAACATATTTGCAGTCGAGCTGCAGCCGCGGCCGGACGACGCAAACGACAAAATCCTGGAGCTGACTGAACTGGGCCATCAGATCATTGTTGTCGAACGCCAGATGAGGCGACGTGAGCCAGTTCAGTGTCACCGTTGCCAGGGCTATGGTCACTCCAAAAATTATTGCCGCAAGAATTTTATTTGCCAAAAATGTGCTGGAGCACACCCCTCCACTGAGTGCGGGAGCGTCAGAGTTACTAATCCTAAATGCTTCAACTGCAAAGGGAACCATATTGCCAGCTACAAAGGTTGTCCAAAGTTCAAGGAAGCTCGTGACAACCTACTAATCAACCGCTTGCGTTCAAATGAAGGAAGACAGCAGCAGCAGCAGCGTCCCCGGAGATTTGACCAGCAGCGGAGTCCACATCAGGCGAATGGGCGGTCCCAAGAAAGGCAGCATACTGGGCATCGGCAACAACGGCATCAACAACACCAATCACAGCCGCAAAATGTTAGCCACAGCTCTAAAGGCAGCGAGCAGAATCACCACAATGCTAAAAGTCAACCTGAAGCTCAGTCTCAGCATCAACCCCAACCAAATTTCTGTCAACAGCGGCAACAACAACATGAGCGGGAACAGCAGCCACAAAACCCCAGCCCACGGCAGCGGGAGCTATTAGCTGACATCTCGCTCAAGCAGGCGTTGCAGGCGAGCATAGAAATGACGGGTGAATTGGGCAAAAAGATGGATGCAATTCTGAGCCTTTTGACGAATATTGTGGCCTCCAACGTGAATTCAGCTGCAACTAACTAATCGTCATTCAACTGCTAATGCCCAACCTTACCGTACTAACTATTATATACTGCTAATCACAAATCTTATTATCTCACAGCTACTACTACTATAGGGAATCGACAAATTCTACTACTTATTGGAACTAAAGTTATTACCGGATGCACTAACCGGACATACCGGATTGATGATATTTGCTTCGACAAAAATCCGATCTACCTCACTGGTCTCAGTGATGAAATTCGTTCGGAAACTGCTAGTACACCTGAAACCACTACTCTGCTACCCTATGGTGAAAATCGGAATTCTGGATATTTATATTATGCCCTCAACAGGCATATTAATACATCAATTATGCACTATCGCATGCATAAACAAGAACTCTAAGTTCTGTGTATTTGACATAGATGTCAAACCTACTGACACTAAATTGCCTATCAACCGGCAAATTCGAGCTGAAAGGATCAAGCAAAATAAAAGCTACTCGATGAAATCGATCCACAGATGGAGTTACTAAAATCTACAAAACTCTTCAAATGGCTAATAACAATTGGTCGGGGACCTGTCGCGTTCCCGCTGTATGCCAATACGCACACAAGTTGGCATTTCTGGTGGCGGAAAGCATTAACCGCGCCCCACTGCGGGATTGGAAAACCAACTTTACTTCCTATAAATGGATTTCCCTACACAAAGCATTAACCGCCCGCGCCCCATCTGCGGGATTGGGAAACCAACTTTACTTCCTCCTATAAATGGATTTCCCTACACCAGTCGTCAATATTATTATCAAAAGCTAATAACTTCAAAATCAACCCTAGTAGTAGTAGCAGTATAGACAGTATAAACCGAGATACTTCTAATAATGGACTAAAGTTAGTACGGAATAGGCTGAGACGAATCAGAGCTTGCCCTGGATATGGATTACGCTCCACTTAACGAACCACAATTAATCAAGAATGCTATTTTATTGACTGGATGACACTCTGATGGATGACTGCAGCGGCTGCCACCAACCCCACTAATGCTAATTATTCTCTTTTGAATTCACAGGTTGTTCCCTGCCTTCTATTTCTGGCTGAACGACCTGCTCTGGCAAATGTGGGTACTGACTGCTGCCAATTCATCTGTTGAGTCCCCAATTGATGCCAGCCATACTCCACTGTGGCTGCTGGCCAAATGCGGCAATTTGGATATGGCTGCACTGCTAATCCAGGTGCCTTATTGGGTCCCAATTATTTGCTGGATGACTCTCCGGCAGCTATCAAGGTGCTCTGCTCCATTTCCTGACCCAAAAAGATGATTTTTGGGTGTTTGCCATGCATTGGCGAATTCACACATTGTGGTCTGGCTGCTGGCCACACACACACACACACATTGGCATGGGCATGGCTGCTCTGCTGTTCCTGGCGCCTGTGTGTGTGATGACTCACAGGCTACTGCAGGTGCATTCTGCACCCCTCTGGAATCTGCAAACGATTTAATTAATTGAAGGAAGACATCTCTAAATTCATCACCTTTACTCAGGCCACTGGTCGCCCCCACACACACATACACATGCACTGGCGCTGGCCGCTTTGATGCTGTCGGCACTCTCCCTTGTGGACTCCTGTGTTACTTGCAGCTGCTGGTGCGAAGACGTGAGGGTGGCCAGTTGATCCCATAGATGACCTGAAAGTTTAACAAGTTAATTAATTGTATTATTTAATGCTTTTCAACTGTTTTTGTATACTTCTCATTCTGTTTATTGACAATTTTACAACTGGAGGTAGCGGCGTTGCCAACACATAATTGGTTAACAGCTGTTGCCTACCAAGTCGCCTGTTACCCAACACATGTACTGTGGGCAAATTAACGTAAAAAGCTAGATATTTAAAATATTGTAAAATTTCTGTTTACAAACATTGTTGCTATAAATATTTATTAAGTGCTTCCAGTAGTAGCACACATAAATAAAAAAGCCTGGCAGAGACTCAGTAGTCGTTCTCAGCCGCTATTGGTGTGCAGGTATTGCCACTCACAATTTTGCAATTTAGGTTCCGTTGCACACATAATAAAAGCTGGCGGACCAGTAGCGTTCCCACCGCTATTGGTGTGCAGGTATTCACTACAAACAAAAAAAAGCCACTACAAACAAAAAGTATTGCCACTAAACAAAACCAAAAGCACACAAAAAAAAAAGCCCTCAAACAACTACTCAAAAATATAATCATATTGTTTAAACAAATTGCTGCTAATTACCACCTTTTGGTCGGAGCGTTATTATAAACAATTGTTAATTAAAAAAAATATTACCTAAAAAAAAGGTTAATAATACTATATTGTTTAAACAAATTGTTTAACAAAAGTTATAAAACATTATTCTCGGCATTCAATAGTACAGTTTTTCGTGTGGTTTTTCTGTGTGGACGACAACAATAATTAAATTTTAAATTGTTTTATGTTATTCGTGCCTCGTGTTTGTTCTTTATTGTTTTACACCGGTAAAACTTTATATGTGAGCGTCCAACACATACGCATTCGTCTCTCTTGTGGTTATTGTGCCGTGTATGTATACACATACACACATATATGTCCTAACGGTGACAGAATAGCATCCACAAAATGCCTCCCAGATGCAAGACAAAGAAACCAGCCTCACCAACACCAGCGCCTGTGCCTGAGCCACCGGTAAATCTCGCTCATGCTATTATTGGGCCTAACTCACCACAGGGTGAGCACACACCACTACCAGTGGACAACAGACGCATGGATGGGAGTGCGGCAACTGGCGAGCGCACAGCTAATTCTAACAAGTGTGATGTAATTTTACACACCGCTAATGTAGATACTGAGAACGACTCTGACAATGGCTCTGTCAATAATGATAGTAACTACGCCGAAACTACATGCTTCTCGGCCCTAGACCAAGCTTTTAAGTCTACCTCTGACGATGAATATGTCACTACAGACGACGAGAATTATGCTTCTACAGATGAGTATGCTACTACAGAAGAGGATGCAGATAATTCAGCAGACCTGCCGTTTTTGCCTGCTACGCCTTCAAAGCGAAAACGGAAATCGCCGACGCCGGCAAGCCCAGCTAAATTCAAGTTATTGTCCACCAACGCTAGGAGAGCTGTGCTTTACAATCCTATGCGCAGGAAAGCACGGCCTGCTGTCAAACAATCTGTGGATTTGTTTGAACTGGAAAAGAGATTGATGGGCGGTCCTAGGCCTAACCTCCCTGGCCTACATCCAGACCTCCCGCATATTAGTAACTACAGCAGCCAAAAAAGCTATTACAAAGCTACTCAAGATTTCCTTGAACTGCATTTGCGTATGCAGCAGGACCAGAGCGATGACAGCCAACAAATGTTGCCGCAGCAAATGCCACCGCAGCAAATGCAGCCGCAACAAATGTTGCCGCAACAAATGTTGCCGCAACAGATGTTGCCTCAGCAAATGTTGCCCCAACAAATGTCGCCCCAACAAATGCAGCCCCAACAAATTCAGGCCCAACAAATGCAGCCGCAACAACATCAGCAGCCGCAGAATTTGGTCGAGAAAATCCCAGCTATTTTTGTGGATGAAGTTAAAGACTTCCAGGCTCTTATGGAGAAACTGGATAGCACTCCGGGCATTGGCAAATTTAGCTCCAAAACCTCTAACAGTGGCAGAGTTAAAATACAGTGTTTTGATCTGGCTACTTATAATGCTATTCTTCAAATCGTTAATACGGAGAAGGAGCAATTGTACACGCATCAGCTAATTAGTGAGCGCGGATATCGGGTTGTCATCCGACATCTTCATTACTCCACTCCTTGCATTTGGATACGCAACAAACTCAACAGCCTGGGTTTTGTCACTCGCAATGTTAATGTCATGAAGCATAGGCGTAGAGGTACGCCTATGAACATATTTGCAGTCGAGCTGCAGCCGCGGCCGGACGACGCAAACGACAAAATCCTGGAGCTGACTGAACTGGGCCATCAGATCATTGTTGTCGAACGCCAGATGAGGCGACGCGAGCCAGTTCAGTGTCACCGTTGCCAGGGCTATGGTCACTCCAAAAATTATTGCCGCAAGAATTTTATTTGCCAAAAATGTGCTGGAGCACACCCCTCCACTGAGTGCGGGAGCGTCAGAGTTACTAATCCCAAATGCTTCAACTGCAAAGGGAACCATATTGCCAGCTACAAAGGTTGTCCAAAGTTCAAGGAAGCTCGTGACAACCTACTAATCAACCGCTTGCGCTCAAATGAAGGAAGACAGCAGCAGCAGCAGCGTCCCCGGAGATTTGACCAGCAGCGGAGTCCATATCAGGCGAATGGGCGGTCCCAAGAAAGGCAGCATATTGGGCATCGGCAACAACGGCATCAACAACACCAATCACAGCCCCAAAATGTTAGCCACAGCTCTAAAGGCAGCGAGCAGAATCACCACAATGCTAAAAGTCAACCTGAAGCTCAGTCTCAGCATCAACCCCAACCAAATTTCTGTCAACAGCGGCAACAACAACATGAGCGGGAACAGCAACCACAAAACCCCAGCCCACGGCAGCGGGAGCTATTAGCTGACATCTCGCTCAAGCAGGCGTTGCAGGCGAGCATAGAAATGACGGGTGAATTGGGCAAAAAGATGGATGCAATTCTGAGCCTTTTGACGAATATTGTGGCCTCCAACGTGAATTCAGCTGCAACTAACTAATCGTCATTCAACTGCTAATGCCCAACCTTACCGTACTGACTATTATATACTGCTAATCACAAATCTTATTATCTCACAGCTACTACTACTATAGGGAATCGACAAATTCTACTACTTATTGGAACTAAAGTTATTACCGGATGCACTAACCGGACATACCGGATTGATGATATTTGCTTCGACAAAAATCCGATCTACCTCACTGGTCTCAGTGATGAAATTCGTTCGGAAACTGCTAATACATCTTTAACCACTACTCTGCTACCTTATGGTGAAAATCGGCATTCTGATATTTATCAGATTATTTATTATACATCAATTATGCACCATCGCATGCATAAGCAAGAACTCTAAGTTCTGTGTATTTGACGTAGATGTCAAACCTACTGACACTAAATTGCCTATCAACCGGCAAATTCGAGCTGAAAGGATCAAGCAAAATAAAAAGCTACTCGTTGAAATCGATCCACAGATGGAGTTACTAAAATCTACAAAACTCTTCAAATGGCTAATAACAATTGGTCGGGGACCTGTCGCGTTCCCGCTGTATGCCAATACGCACACAAGTTGGCATTTCTGGTGGCGGAAAGCATTAACCGCGCCCCATCTGCGGGATTGGAAAACCAACTTTACTTCCTATAAATGGATTTCCCTTCACAAAGCATTAACCGCCCGCGCCCCATCTGCGGGATTGGGAAACCAACTTTATTTCCTCCTATAAATGGATTTCCCTACACCAGTCGTCAATATTATTATCAAAAGCTAATAACTCCAAAATACAACCCTAGTAGTAGTAGCAGTATAGACAGTATAAACCGAGATACTTCTAATAATGGACTAAAGTTAGTACGGAATAGGCTGAGACGAATCAGAGCTTGCCCTGGATATGGATTACGCTCCACTTAACGAACCACAATTAATCAAGAATGCTATTTTATTGACTGGATGACACTCTGATGGATGACTGCAGCGGCTGCCACCAACCCCACTAATGCTAATTATTCTCTATTGAATTCACAGGTTGTTCCCTGCCTTCTATTTCTGGCTGAACGACTTGCTCTGGCAAATGTGGGTACTGACTGCTGCCAATTCATCTGTTGAGTCCCCAATTGATGCCAGCCATACTCCACTCTGGCTGCTGGCCAAATGCGGCAATTTGGATATGGCTGCACTGCTAGTCCAGGTGCCTTATTGGGTCCCAACTATTTTCTGGATGACTCTCCGGCAGCTATCAAGGTGTTCTGCTCCATTTCCTGACCCAAAAAGATGATTTTTGGGTGTTTGCCATACATTGGTGAATTCACACATTGTGGTCTGGCTGCTGGCCACACACACACACACACATTGGCATGGGCACGGCTGCTCTGCTGTTCCTGGCGCCTGTGTGTGTGATGACTCACAGGCTACTGCAGGTGCATTCTGCACCCCTCTGGAATCTGCAAACGATTTAATTAATTGAAGGAAAACATCTCTAAATTCATCACCTCTACTCAGGCCACTGGTCGCCCCCCCACACACACATACACATGCACTGGCGCTGGCCGCTTTGATGCTGTCGGCACTCTCCCTTGTGGACTCCTGTGTTACTTGCAGCTGCTGGTGCGAAGACGTGAGGGTGGCCAGTTGATCCCATAGATGACCTGAAAGTTTAACAAGTTAATTAATTGTATTATTTAATGCTTTTCAACTGTTTTTGTATACTTCTCATTCTGTTTATTGACAATTTTACAACTGGAGGTAGCGGCGTTGCCAACACATAATTGGTTAACAGCTGTTGCCTACCAAGTCGCCTGTTACCCAACACATGTACTGTGGGCAAATTAACGTAAAAAGCTAGATATTTAAAATATTGTAAAATTTCTGTTTACAAACATTGTTGCTATAAATATTTATTAAGTGCTTCCAGTAGTAGCACACATAAATAAAAAAGGCCTGGCAGAGACTCAGTAGTCGTTCTCCAGCCGCTATTGGTGTGCAGGTATTGCCACTACAACAAAAAAAAACCACTACAAACAAAAAAAACTACAACAAAAAACTACAAAAAAAAAAAAGCCACTACAAACAAAAAAAGCCACTACAAACAAACAACAAAAAAAAAAAAACATATTGTTTAAACAAATTGCTGCTAATTACCACCTTTTGGTCGGAGCGTTATTATAAACAATTGTTAATTAAAAAAATATTACCTAAAAAAAGGTTAATAATACTATATTGTTTAAACAAATTGTTTAACAAAAGTTATAAAACATTATTCTCGGCATTCAATAGTACAGTTTTTCGTGTGGTTTTTCTGTGTGGACGACAACAATAATTAAATTTTAAATTGTTTTATGTTATTCGTGCCTCGTGTTTGTTCTTTATTGTTTTACACCGGTAAAACTTTATATGTGAGCGTCCAACACATACGCATTCGTCTCTCTTGTGGTTATTGTGCCGTGTATGTATACACATACACACATATATGTCCTAACGGTGACAGAATAGCATCCACAAAATGCCTCCCAGATGCAAGACAAAGAAACCAGCCTCACCAACACCAGCGCCTGTGCCTGAGCCACCGGTAAATCTCGCTCATGCTATTATTGGGCCTAACTCACCACAGGGTGAGCACACACCACTACCAGTGGACAACAGACGCATGGATGGGAGTGCGGCAACTGGCGAGCGCACAGCTAATTCTAACAAGTGTGATGTAATTTTACACACCGCTAATGTAGATACTGAGAACGACTCTGACAATGGCTCTGTCAATAATGATAGTAACTACGCCGAAACTACATGCTTCTCGGCCCTAGACCAAGCTTTTAAGTCTACCTCTGACGATGAATATGTCACTACAGACGACGAGAATTATGCTTCTACAGATGAGTATGCTACTACAGAAGAGGATGCAGATAATTCAGCAGACCTGCCGTTTTTGCCTGCTACGCCTTCAAAGCGAAAACGGAAATCGCCGACGCCGGCAAGCCCAGCTAAATTCAAGTTATTGTCCACCAACGCTAGGAGAGCTGTGCTTTACAATCCTATGCGCAGGAAAGCACGGCCTGCTGTCAAACAATCTGTCGATTTGTTTGAACTGGAAAAGAGGTTGATGGGCGGTCCTAGGCCTAACCTCCCTGGCCTACATCCAGACCTCCCTCATATTAGTAACTACAACAGCCAAAAAAGCTATTACAAAGCTACTCAAGATTTCCTTGAACTGCATTTGCGTATGCAGCAGGACCAGAGCGATGACAGCCAACAAATGTTGCCGCAACAAATGTCGCCGCAACAAATGCCGCTGCAACAAATGCCGCCGCAACAAATGCAGCCGCAACAAATGTTGCCTCAACAAATGTTGCCCCAGCAAATGCCGCCCCAACAAATGCAGCCCCAACAAATTCAGGCCCAACAAATGCAGCCGCAACAACATCAGCAGCCGCAGAATTTGGTGGAGAAAATCCCAGCTATTTTTGTGGATGAAGTTAAAGACTTCCAGGCTCTTATGGAGAAACTGGATAGCACTCCGGGCATTGGCAAATTTAGCTCCAAAACTTCTAACAGTGGCAGAGTTAAAATACAGTGTTTTGATCTGGCTACTTATAATGCTATTCTACAAATCGTTAATACGGAGAAGGAGCAATTGTACACGCATCAGCTAATTAGTGAGCGCGGATATCGGGTTGTCATCCGACATCTTCATTACTCCACTCCTTGCATTTGGATACGCAACAAACTCAACAGCCTGGGTTTTGTCACTCGCAATGTTAATGTCATGAAGCATAGGCGTAGAGGTACGCCTATGAACATATTTGCAGTCGAGCTGCAGCCGCGGCCGGACGACGCAAACGACAAAATCCTGGAGCTGACTGAACTGGGCCATCAGATCATTGTTGTCGAACGCCAGATGAGGCGACGTGAGCCAGTTCAGTGTCACCGTTGCCAGGGCTATGGTCACTCCAAAAATTATTGCCGCAAGAATTTTATTTGCCAAAAATGTGCTGGAGCACACCCCTCCACTGAGTGCGGGAGCGTCAGAGTTACTAATCCCAAATGCTTCAACTGCAAAGGGAACCATATTGCCAGCTACAAAGGTTGTCCAAAGTTCAAGGAAGCTCGTGACAACCTACTAATCAACCGCTTGCGCTCAAATGAAGGAAGACAGCAGCAGCAGCAGCGTCCCCGGAGATTTGACCAGCAGCGGAGTCCACATCAGGCGAATGGGCGGTCCCAAGAAAGGCAGCATACTGGGCATCGGCAACAACGGCATCAACAACACCAATCACAGCCGCAAAATGTTAGCCACAGCTCTAAAGGCAGCGAGCAGAATCACCACAATGCTAAAAGTCAACCTGAAGCTCAGTCTCAGCATCAACCCCAACCAAATTTCTGTCAACAGCGGCAACAACAACATGAGCGGGAACAGCAACCACAAAACCCCAGCCCACGGCAGCGGGAGCTATTAGCTGACATCTCGCTCAAGCAGGCGTTGCAGGCGAGCATAGAAATGACGGGTGAATTGGGCAAAAAGATGGATGCAATTCTGAGCCTTTTGACGAATATTGTGGCCTCCAACGTGAATTCAGCTGCAACTAACTAATCGTCATTCAACTGCTAATGCCCAACCTTACCGTACTAACTATTATATACTGCTAATCACAAATCTTATTATCTCACAGCTACTACTACTATAGGGAATCGACAAATTCTACTACTTATTGGAACTAAAGTTATTACCGGATGCACTAACCGGACATACCGGATTGATGATATTTGCTTCGACAAAAATCCGATCTACCTCACTGGTCTCAGTGATGAAATTCGTTCGGAAACTGCTAATACACTTTAAACCACTACTCTGCTACCTTATGGTGAAAATCGGCATTCTGATATTTATATTATGCTCTCATTAGGCATATTAATACATCAATTATGCACCATCGCATGCATAAGCAAGAACTCTAAGTTCTGTGTATTTGACATAGATGTCAAACCTACTGACACTAAATTGCCTATCAACCGGCAAATTCGAGCTGAAAGGATCAAGCAAAATAAAAAGCTACTCGATGAAATCGATCCACAGATGGAGTTACTAAAATCTACAAAACTCTTCAAATGGCTAATAACAATTGGTCGGGGACCTGTCGCGTTCCCGCTGTATGCCAATACGCACACAAGTTGGCATTTCTGGTGGCGGAAAGCATTAACCGCGCCCCATCTGCGGGATTGGAAAACCAACTTTACTTCCTATAAATGGATTTCCCTACACAAAGCATTAACCGCCCGCGCCCCATCTGCGGGATTGGGAAACCAACTTTACTTCCTCCTATAAATGGATTTCCCTACACCAGTCTTCAATATTATTATCAAAAGCTAATAACTTCAAAATACAACCCTAGTAGTAGTAGCAGTATAGACAGTATAAACCGAGATACTTCTAATAATGGACTAAAGTTAGTACGGAATAGGCTGAGACGAATCAGAGCTTGCCCTGGATATGGATTACGCTCCACTTAACGAACCACAATTAATCAAGAATGCTATTTTATTGACTGGATGACACTCTGATGGATGACTGCAGCGGCTGCCACCAACCCCACTAATGCTAATTATTCTCTATTGAATTCACAGGTTGTTCCCTGCCTTCTATTTCTGGCTGAACGACTTGCTCTGGCAAATGTGGGTACTGACTGCTGCCAATTCATCTGTTGAGTCCCCAATTGATGCCAGCCATACTCCACTCTGGCTGCTGGCCAAATGCGGCAATTTGGATATGGCTGCACTGCTAATCCAGGTGCCTTATTGGGTCCCAATTATTTGCTGGATGACTCTCCGGCAGTTATTAAGGTGTTCTGCTCCATTTCCTGACCCAAAAAGATGATTTTTGGGTGTTTGCCATGCATTGGCGAATTCACACATTGTGGTCTGGCTGCTGGCCACACACACACACACACATTGGCATGGGCACGGCTGCTCTGCTGTTCCTGGCGCCTGTGTGTGTGACGACTCACAGGCTACTGCAGGTGCATTCTGCACCCCTCTGGAATCTGCAAACGATTTAATTAATTGAAGGAAGACATCTCTAAATTCATCACCTTTACTCAGGCCACTGGTCGCCCCCACACACACATACACATGCACTGGCGCTGGCCGCTTTGATGCTGTCGGCACTCTCCCTTGTGGACTCCTGTGTTACTTGCAGCTGCTGGTGCGAAGACGTGAGGGTGGCCAGTTGATCCCATAGATGACCTGAAAGTTTAACAAGTTAATTAATTGTATTATTTAATGCTTTTCAACTGTTTTTGTATACTTCTCATTCTGTTTATTGACAATTTTACAACTGGAGGTAGCGGCGTTGCCAACACATAATTGGCAAACAGCTGTTGCCTACCAAGTCGCCTGTTACCCAACACATGTACTGTGGGCAAATTAACGTAAAAAGCTAGATATTTAAAATATTGTAAAATTTCTGTTTACAAACATTGTTGCTATAAATATTTATTAAGTGCTTCCAGTAGTAGCACACATAAATAAAAAAGGCCTGGCAGAGACTCAGTAGTCGTTCTCCAGCCGCTATTGGTGTGCAGGTATTGCCACTACAATCAAAAAAAAACTACAAACAAAAAAGCCACTACAAACAAAAAAAACTACAATCAAAAAAAAAAAATTGCCACTACAAACAAAAAATTAACAAAGCCTGAAAAAAGGTTAATAATACTACAAAGTTTAAACAAATTGTTGCCGATCACCAACTTATGGTCGGCATATTATTACAAACAATTATTAATGGGAAAAAAAAATTATAACCTAAAAATAAAAAAAAGGTTAATAATACTATATTGTTTAAACAAATTTTACAACAAAGTTACAACAAACATTATTTCGGCATTATTTCATCGAGTGGTGTCTGCGTGGACGACAACAACAATTAAATTTTAAATTGTTTTATGTTATTCGTGCCCTTGTGTTTGTTCTTTATTGTTTTACACCGGTAAAACTCTATATGTGAGCGTTCGACACATACGCATTTGTTCTGTTGGTTATTGTGACGTGTATGTTCGCACATACACACATATATGTCCTAACTGTAACTGAATAGCATCCACAAAGATGGCTCCTGTGCGCAAGCCCAATACCAATAAGAGTGCCTCACCAACACCAGCACCTGTGCCTGAGCCACCGGTAAACCGCTCTCTTGTGCTCTTTGAGTCTAATTCACCACAGAGTGATCACACACTACTACCAGAGGCCACACACATGGATGAGAGTGGCACAGAGAGCAAGCCCACAACTAATACCAACAAATTGGATGCATTTCTACAAGTAATTAATTTAGACTCTGACAACGACGTTACTAGCAACGCCGAATCTACATGTGTCTCGTTTATAGACCCTTCATTATTCATCTCCACTATTACTTCTGACGATAACGACACTACTACAGATGAAAATGTAGAGAAGGCAGCAGGCCAGCAACAACACCAGCAGCAGGAAAATAAAGAGCCGGCACCGCAAGTGACACCCACTAAGCCATTTATTTTGGCTGCACAAATGGTATCAACACCCACATCGTCCAGGGCGCTTATCCCATCTCCAAGTAAATCACACAAACTTAAATCGTCAAACCTAACCAAGCCAGTGGCCAAAGTTAGTAAACTTAATTTGAGCAACCTAAAACGAAAACGGGAATCGACGGCAAGACCAGCTAAATTCAAGCGCCTGTCCCCCAACTCTAGTAAGGCCCTGCTTGAAAATCCTGCACTCAGCAGTGCGCGGCCTGTGGTCAGATTAATTGATGTGGCAAACAAGGCAAGTGGCCAAACAAATAGCGATCATCATCATAGTATGGAAATTGACCCTTGCAATAGCGATGACAATGTTGTGGTGTCTGGAGTTAATTTTGTTCAGCAACCTCCACACCTGGGCCCCCCTCAACAACAACAACAGAGCGACGGCAGCCAACAAATGCAGCAACAACATTTGCAGCAGCAGACTTTGGAGGAAAAAATCCCAGCTATTTTTGTCGAAGCTGTTAAAGATTTTCAGGCTCTTATGGACAAGCTCGATAGCACCCCGGGCATTGGGAAGTTTAGCTGTAAAACTGCACTTGGTGGCGGAGTTACTATACAGTGCACTGATTTATCTACATACAACGCTGTCCTGAAAAATGTTAATAAAGACAAGGAGCAAGTGCACTCACATCAGCCAGCTAGTGATAGTGGATACAAGGTTATTATCAGAAACATTCACTATTCCACTCCTTGCATATGGATTCGCAACCAACTTAACAGCCTGGGTTTTGTCACTCGCAATGTTAATGTCATGAAGCATAGGCGTAGAGGCACGCCTATGAACATATTTGCTGTTGAGCTGCAGTCACGCCTAGACGATGGAAATGACAAAATCCTGGAGCTGACTGAACTGGGCCATCAGCTCATTGTTGTTGAACGCCAGATGAGGCGTCAAGAACCACCTCAGTGTCATCGGTGCCAGGCCTATGGCCACTTCAAAAACAACTGCCGTAGGCCATTTGTATGCCTTAAATGTGCTGGAGCTCACCCCTCAACTGAGTGCAATACAGTCAGAGTAGCTAATCCGACATGCGCCAACTGCCGAGGACCACATATTGCTAGCTACAAGGGCTGCCCAAAGTTTAAGGAAGCCCGTGATAACCTGTTATCTGACCATGTGAGGTCAAACTATGGCAGGCAACAGCAGCAGCATCCACGGCGATACAATCAGCAGCGGAGTGAACATCAGTCATCTGGGCGATTCCCTAAACAGCAACATCCTGGGCAGCAGCGGCATCAGCACCAATTACGTCAGCATGGTAGCCCCAGTCATAGCGCCAGCGATCGGAGGCAACAACATCAAGCTAAAAATCAGCCGCGAAATCCTGCTTCTAGGCATCTAGAAAAATTTCAACAGCAGCTCCGCCTAGAGCAGCAGAAACCGCTGAGTAAGAACCCTAATAATCCTTTCTCTAGCCCTAAACGCAACACTAATAGCAGTGGCCCAATCCAAACTGGATCTCAGTCCCAGCCTCGCCAGCGGCCACTGCAAGCTGAATGGCAACAACCCCAACCTAATTTCTGGCAGCAGCGACAACAACAGCACGAGCGGCAACAGCAGCAACAACAACAAAACCCTAGCCCACGGCAACGGGAGCTATTAGCTGACAACTCGCTCAAGCAAGCGTTGCAGGCGAGCTTAGAAATGACGGCTGAATTGGGCAAAAAGATGGATGCAATTCTGAGCATTCTGTATGAAATTGTGGCCTCCAATAGGAATGCAGCCACAACTAATTTATTGTCAATAAACAATGCTAATGACCAACGTAATGTATAATTCTACAAATGCACAAGCCAATACTTTTACTTACTCGGCCACACAACCAGCCATCCGTACTAACCCTTTTCATACTATTAATTATAATTTAAACACAGCTACTACTACTACTATAGGGAACCATCATCAAAATTATTTGAATATGGCATTTTGGAATGCATGCGGGGTACGTAATAAATTACTTGAAGTCGAACAATACATGCTCAGGAACCAAATCGATATTATGATGATTACTGAGACTCGAATCGATGCATGTATTAACCCAGCTACTTCAATTTTAGCCATACATGGTTACCATACGTTTGCAGCCCCACACCCTTACAATAAAAGGAGTGGTGGAGTTGCTGTCTATATTAAACATGGAATAAAACACATGGCTGCGGAGCCGATCACGCTACCATGTATTCAATGTGCTCCAATAACCATCACGATTGGTAGAAATGAGAGCATAATTATTGCACCAGTTTATTGCCCACCTAAGTTCGATTGGTCCCCACACCACTTCAATACGCTATACAACAAAATTGGTAGCCTTTGTAAAGGCTCAAAAACTAAATTTATTCTGTGTGGGGACTGGAATGCTAAACACCCCTGGTGGGGCAATATCAGACCCTGCAGGCGAGGTACTGCACTGATGCAATCTGTACATAAAAGCAAGCGCTATAACATCTTGGCTACTGGCGGAGCCACACACTTTCCGCACGATCAGAGAAAAAGGCCATCTGCCATAGACTTTGTGGTCTATTCCGGCATAGCTTATGAGAGAATCAATACCCAATCGTCGATCGATCTGGGTTCTGATCACTTACCAATTCGTGTAAAATTGGCTATCGGAAACGCTTTATATACAGATGCGGCCTCAGTAAACCGCCGCCTACTGCCAAAAAATGCGAGCATAAAAAAATTTCACTGTTACATTGATCAGAGGATACATCTGAACACAGAAATTAATTCAGGCGCCGATGTTGAAGACGCCATCGATATATTCACCGAGCTCATTGCTAATGCAGCTAAATATGCCACCCCGCTACCACGCGGTCAAAACCGACATTCTGCTCATTCATATCATGCCCCTAATAGGCTAATGAATAAACTAATTATGCTCAATCGGCAGCATAAGCAAAAATTTATGGTTCTGCGTACCCCACTGGCACGCCATATCTATCGAAACACACAAAATCGTCTCAAACAGGCCATTCGAGCTGAGAAGATTAAGCGGAACAACAAGCTTTTTGAAGAAATCGACCCGCAGGATCGCTACAGGATGCAAAAACTATGGAAAATTACCAACCGCTTCAAACGTCAACCTGAGCCAAACTGGCCCCTGAAAATTCCAAATGTCAATGATAGTAGTAGTAGCAATAGTAATAGTATTAACCCGATATATCCCGAGCGATGGACTAAAGATAGTACGGAGAAGGCTGAGGCTTTTGTCACACACCTGGAGGGGAGATTTAAGCCTGTCCTTACTAATACATCTGAATTTCGTGACAAAACTACTACAGAGCTAAGCCAATTAAAACAACAAAAGCTGTTGCAGTACAAACCAACACAACTACAACGAGAACTTGCAACTGAGAGTAGTACTAGTATTGGCCAACATCAACAACTACCATTGCCCTTCCGCCCATTTACAGTCCCTGAACTGGTGCTTGAAATTAGCGAATTGGAGTTGAATAAGTCACCTGGCCTCGACTTGGTTAATAATTTTGTTATCAAATCTCTGCCGCAAAAGGCGCTAATTTACCTGGCACTTATTTACAACTCCATGATGCGGTATGGCCACTTTCCCAGGCAATGGAAGTGCGCAGCAGTGAAAATGATTTTAAAACCAGGAAAAACCACTGCTGATGCTGGATCTTATAGGCCAATTAGCCTTTTATCCGGCTTTTCAAAGCTATTCGAGTCCCTCCTCATGCGCAGACTTTTTGAGTATGATGACTTTGCTGAGGCCATCCCCAGTAACCAGTTTGGGTTTAGGAAACAACACGGCACTGACCAGCAGCTTGCACGCGTCACCCAGTTTATTCTCAAATCATTTGAGCAGAAACGATATTGCTCGGCTGTATTCATAGACATCAAAGAAGCCTTTGACAGAGTCTGGCACGAGGGACTCCTACTTAAACTGGCCAAATTACTACCACTGCCACTGTTTAATATACTGGAGAGCTACCTGAACGAGCGGACGTTTGTGGTCAAATCCAATGACGGAGCTATTTCAAGAACGGGGAAAATCTGCGCTGGAGTGCCTCAGGGCAGTGTACTGGGTCCAATATTGTATACCATATATGCTTCGGACATGCCACTGCCCTCTCTTATTAGGCAGAACCTACCCGATTATATGGTCCCGGATTCCAGTACTTGCAGCACTCTCTTGTCCACATACGCAGATGACACGCTAATTATGAGTTCAGCTGAAAATGTGCATACCGCTGTCAGATCTAATCAGCAGTACCTCCAACACTTCTCTGAATGGGCTAAGAACTGGTGCATTAGCACTAATTCAGATAAAACGGTCCATGTCATGTATGCCAAGCGTCAACTTAATGCGGCCATGCTAAATATGAGCCCAATAATGGATGGTCACAAAGTCCAAAACGAAAATCGCTACCGCTACTTGGGACTCCATATGGACAGAAAGCTAATATTAACCCATCATATTACACATCTACGTGTAAGACTTATGGCTGCTGCTAAAAAACTGGAGTGGCTCATTGGTAGGAAAAGCAAACTGGACAAATCATGCAAAATTGTTGTAATAAAGCAGCTAATAATGCCAATTTGGCAGTACGCAATCCCCATCTGGGGTGCACTAGTCTCCAATACACAATTTAGCAGAGTTGAGGCGATGCAGAATCGTATCACCAGACGTGTTTCTGGGGATGGTAGATATACCACCAATCAACGCATAAGGGATCTAAACAACATCAAGTCGGCAGAGGAGTTTTTCCAGCAAGCATGTGGCAGGCTTGCCAACTCTCTCTGCAACCACCCGAATGAAGAGGCGCGGAAACTTATTGCAGAACCTTATATCCCAGTTAGGCTTGAGAGACCCAGGTACAAACAACAGCTGGAAAAATATGTACTTCCTCTCCAACAGCAACAGCAGCAACAATCACAGCCTTTGCTGCAAAACCCTTTTCCAACCCTACTGCAGATGGAGCAGGATGCCCGAATGCACGCTAGAACCCTTGCCCTGCAGGAACAACGATATAATCAGCCACCAAGGCAACCAGAAGAAAGATTCAACGAGCTGCTGATAAATATGTACTCACGGAAATTCAGGAGGGGAGAGATGACTCGTGAGCTAGTTGCTGAGCGTATTAAAAATCAGCCAATCGCAATTCAACGACTTATACTGCCACCTCTAAGAACACCTGAAGGTGTCATTATACAACAGCCGCTAACTGAGGAACAACAACTTGAATTACGATTGACTGCCCTTCAGCAGCAGCTTGCCAAGGAGTTGGATGACGCTCTACTTAATGAACCGCAGCTAATTGATGATGATTCTATTTACTATGAGCCATCGCCTCCACAGAGGCAGGATTCCTTTGGGCACAATACACAACAACGCACAGAACCAGATCCCGCTCAACAAAACAACGCTAATCAGATGGAGGACCCTCAGATGGATGACCACAACACTGCGGCTGCTACTAATCCTACTAATGCTAACAATTCTCTGTTAAATTCACAGGTTGTTCCCTGTCAAATGCAAGTGGCCGAACGACCTCCCCTGGCGGATGTGGGTACTGGGCTGCTGCCAATCCTTCTGTTGAGCCTCCAATTTACGTCTTCAAACAGTGGCGTATGTGCAGGGCGCCGCCCAGCAAATGCGACACATACTCTGCCAACCAGAGTAACCGGCAGAGGGCGCAGAGGCAGCTCCACCAGACGTACAAACACTCCCATTGAAAATGGTCTCCTAATGTGGCAAAACAGTGGCGCTAATATACCACGTACGTTCCGGCGGCCAGTCCATGGCTGGCGACGGTCTGCCAACCAGCTATTACGCCCTCCGGATACATCCACTCTGGCCATGCGTGCCGAACGAAGGCGGCACAATTTGAGGAACAGCGGGCTGATTTATACGCCTCCCTGGCTCTGGTGGCCAGATCACGGCTCCTCAGATGACCCGCCAGCTATTGCCTCGACGTCCCACAGGTCACTGGATTCTGCAAATTGATTAAATAAGTATTTGTTTTATCACTTGCAAATTCACATACCCTACTATTGCTGCTGGCCAAACGAGCACTAATTGGCACAGGCTGCACTGCTAATTTTGGTGCACTTATGGATGCCAATTTCCTGCAAAATGACCTGCCAGCTGCTGCTGAGGTGTTCTGCTCCATCTCCAGACTCCAAAGTTGTTTTTCCGGTGTTTGCCAAGCATCTGCAAATTGACAAAATTTTTCCCAGCTGCTGGCCATACACACACACACATACACATGGGCATGGCTGCTTTGATGTTCTTGGCGCCTATGTGTGGACGAATGCTGATGAATTGCAACCTGCTGCAGGCCCACACTGCTATTTTTGGAGTCTGCAAATGCACCAATTAACTGAGGAAAAACAATTGTTAATTCACATATATTTACTATGGTTGCTGGCCACACACACACACATACACTGGCGCTGGCCGCTCTGCTGCTGTCCCCACACTCCCCCTTTGGGCGTTTGTTGTTCCTTGCAACTGCTGGCACGATGATGTGTGAATGGCCAGATTATCCCCAAGATGACCTAAAATGTTTGAGAATTGATTAATGTATTATTAACTGCTATTTAATTGTTTTTATGCACCTCACTTCTGTTAATTGTTAAATTTCACAACTGGAGGCAACGGCGTTGCCAACACAAAAATTGGCAAACAGCTGCTGCCTGCCTTGCTACCATGTCGCCTATTATCCAACACTTGTACAGTGGGCCAATTAACGTAAAAAGTTGATTATTTAAAAAATTTGTAATTTTTGTTTACAAACATGTTGCTATAACTATTTATTAAGTGCAAATTTGTAAAAAGCATACATAAATAAATTAAGGCCTAGGAGTGACTCAGTAGTCGTTCTCCAGCCGCTATTGGTGTGCAGGTATTGCCACTACAAACAAAAAATTCTTATGGTGCGACTCGCAGCTTGTCTTACACTGGATCAGACAACACTCGGCGACGCTTTCAACATTTGTCGGAAATCGCATCTCCGACATTCAAGAGGACACCTCGAATTGCCAATGGAGGTTCGTTCCAACTCGTCAAAATCCAGCTGATCTGGTCTCAAGAGGATGCACACTGACAGAACTCACACACTCGGCCTGGTTTAATGGACCATCGTATTTACTACAAGAAGCTCAGAATTGGCCTGCTGACATCCGCGCCAACCTCGATTCGGATACGTTGGAGATGGAAAAACGAAAATCGGCATTCATAGCCATGACTGCCCCAAACTATCTTCTGGAACGGCTTTCCGAGATAAGCTCATACCAACGCTGCCTAGAGGTAGTAGCTTTCCTGTTTCGATTTGGCGAGGCAGCAAGGAAATCGAAATTCGACACGAAACATCCATCCCCCGAAGAACTTCAAAGAGCTTTACACTGCATTATTTGGAACTTGCAGCAACATCATTTTGCCAATGAGATTTCGCCCTCCAAAGAGGAAAACAGGTTCGCAGTCACTTAAAGTCTCTTTCTCCTTTCTTACAGAGTACCAATGGATTCTCACTTCTTAAAGTAGGAGGTCGTCTGGAACTCGCATCGGTTCCAGAATACCAGAAGCATCCCATAATGCTCCCTAAGAAGGATGTCTTCGTAATCAACTATGTTCGACACCTTCACTACGCTAACTACCACGCTTTCGCAAAGTTTCTGGTAGGACTGATCCGCTTACAATTCTGGATAGTGAATGCCCGAGATGTTGCTCGTCGAGTCGTCAGGACTTGCCTTCACTGTATGTGGTATCGACCCAAGATGTTACAGCAAGTGATGGGAAACTTGCCTGTAGAACGCCTAACACTTTCTAGGCCCTTTGCACGCTGCGGAGTTGATTTCTACGGACCAACTCCCACATATTTTCGCATCAGGGGAAAGGGTCCCTACAAGAGCTATATCGCAATCTTTGTGTGTTTTGCCACCAAAGCAGTCCACATAGAGGTGGTGTCCGACCTCTCAACGGATGCATTCATAGCTGCATTGAAACGCATGATCGCCAGAAGTGGACTGCCCACCGACATATTCTGTGACAACGCTACAAATTTCGTAGGCGCTTGCAATAAGTTGAAGGAATTAAAGGACTTCTTATTTAAAACTGAAGCCCAAAACACAATCACAAGGTATTGCTCTAATGAATTTGTCAATTTCCCATTTATCCCTCCCAGGGCTCCACACTTTGGCGGCCTCTGGGAAGCCGCGGTTAAGAGCGCGAAAGGCCTACTTAATCGCACCTTGATGGATGCCCGGCTAACGTTCGAGGAGCTCACTACAGTTACGGCCGAGACAGAAGCCATACTTAACTCTCGCCCACTGACTCCACATTCACCAGATCCAAATGACTTGTCTGCACTTACACCGGGTCATTTCCTGACAGGCGAGGCGTTGCGTACACTTCCAGAACGGCCAATCTCAAACGATCATCTTGGTCATCTGGAGCGTTGGCGCCGAGTGAGCGCAATCAGACAGCACATTTGGAGACGTTGGTCAACGGAATATCTTCACGAACTTCAAGCTCGAACAAACTGGACCAAGGCGTCACCAAACATCGCCATCAACGACATGGTCATAATCCACGAAGATCACCGCCCACCGACATATTCTGTGACAACGCTACAAATTTCGTAGGCGCTTGCAATAAGTTGAAGGAATTAAAGGACTTCTTATTTAAAACTGAAGCCCAAAACACAATCACAAGGTATTGCTCTAATGAATTTGTCAATTTCCCATTTATCCCTCCCAGGGCTCCACACTTTGGCTGCCTCTGGGAAGCCGCGGTTAAGAGCGCGAAAGGCCTACTTAATCGCACCTTGATGGATGCCCGGCTAACGTTCGAGGAGCTCACTACAGTTACGGCCGAGACAGAAGCCATACTTAACTCTCGCCCACTGACTCCACATTCACCAGATCCAAATGACTTGTCTGCACTTACACCGGGTCATTTCCTGACAGGCGAGGCGTTGCGTACACTTCCAGAACGGCCAATCTCAAACGATCATCTTGGTCATCTGGAGCGTTGGCGCCGAGTGAGCGCAATCAGACAGCACATTTGGAGACGTTGGTCAACGGAATATCTTCACGAACTTCAAGCTCGAACAAACTGGACCAAGGCGTCACCAAACATCGCCATCAACGACATGGTCATAATCCACGAAGATCATGTTCCCTCGCACCGATGGCTGCTGGGTCGCATCGAAGCGATTGTACCCGGCAAGGATGGCTTTGTACGCGTCGTTGACGTCAGAACAACCAAGGGAATCGTTCGACGCCCAATACACAAACTGGCCATACTACCTATTGATTCAAAGCAACTGGGTACTTTCAATGGGGCCGGGATGTTGGGCCACTTTTCGAATATTTAGCTTATTTCCATATTTTGAACACACATTGAAGTTGTTTAATCTTATTATATTTGAATGAATTGTTAAACTATCTGAACCCACTGTAAACATGCTCACATAACTGTCAACTGTTATAATCCTCTCTTACGCCTTCGACTTCTGTTCGCTTAGGCTATGCGAGTTGTAAGTTCTAAGAATTCATTCAAATATAATACGATTAAACAACTTCAATGTGTGTATAAAATATGGAAATAAGCTAAATATACGAAAAGTGGCCCAACAGAGTTAATATAATTAGTTATCAAAGAGAGACAGACTTACTATTTACATTGTCAATACGGGTTTGTTCTATCCATTCTATTTGCATCGTCTCTTGGCTCGTCTCGGTCTCTCGTCTGTCGCTTTTCGGTTTGGGTGCTTAGATTGTTAGTTGAGAGTTTTGCTTAGCTTTTCCCTCAGAAAACCTCACGAAGATCCAAGCAAAAACACCGAAGTTATGCAAGTGCACCGACCCATTTATTGGAAATATATTATTATTTTAAAATGAAAAGCAGGCTATCAAAAACAGTAAATTCAGTCGAAGTTTACCCAATATTAACTTAGGAAATCAAAGCCATAGGAACAATATTACTTAGTACAAGGTAATCTGCAGTCGGAGCACTCGACTGCAGCACTATTACTTGTTATTTTTTGGGTTTGTAAAGGAATGACCCATAGGAAAAAAAGGGTTCAGTTGTTTTAACTATTTTATGTAGTAAAACAAGACTTCCGACATCCATCCACAATGTAATGGATACGTCAGTTTGCTTCCGATTGTAGATTTACAGTGCTATGTTGTTAACGGCTTCATGTATTTTTCAGTTACAGAATATTTCAACACCATAGAAAAGAACAGAAGGAAGGAGGATCTTGACTATAAGCAAGCGAATCTTGACTGATAGGAAGTACTTAATCATGTTCTGGCCCCTCAGTATTCTATACAGCTAGTCTACGGATTTAACAATATTATAATTTCATGTGAGTGTTCTATGGAAAACACAAATTCCAATTTGTTTGCTCGAACCGGACCATAATCAAAATCTTCTAAACTGATGCCCTTCCAAACCTGAACTCGATTCAGAACAAAAATTGCTTATACAATTTTCATTGGCCGGTTGTGGTGCAGCTGGTAGTGTGTGTGCGAGAGGTGATGCGTTCGATCCCGCTTCGGAACATGAAAGAACCCTTACACAACAGTAACTACCTAAACTTTGCCGTTCGGATTCTCTAGTGCGAAAATCAGAAGTACACTCGCCTAGAGATTAAGAGAAGTTCGGCTTAAAAGACGCGGCGTATCAAATAGCATGAAAGAATGCATTCTCTTTAACAAAAACGAATAGCTAAATTACACCAAAAATATATGCTCAAATGTTTCTTCGATCTTTCGAAACCGTTGGTTTGAAAAGTTTTGCCACCGATACACGAACCAATCCATACCCATTGATCGTTAAAACCTTTGGCAAAATTAAAGAGATTTGCAGTCTGGTTCGTTTAAAAATAATTCGCATTTTCAGTGGCATTTTAAGTCTATTTCTATTTCCTACTCAATTTAATAAATTTTGTACTCGCTTCAATATAGCGGATCCCCAAGAAATTTTTTTGTCTGATATCACAACAAGATCGAAGGAGTATACGGTTTTAAAATTTTTGTTTCGTTTTCACTTTTGTTTCCTCTTAAATAACCATAACCATCAAAACATTTTTTTTTGCCAAATCAGGTGAATATTTCAGCTGGTTTTGTTGTTTGAATTTCCCTACCCAACTTCGTAACATCCCCCTTACTCCAAATTATTTCCCCTTTGAACTTCACCCTTAGCTACTTTTTTGACTTTACCATTTTACCCCTTTACATAAAATCCCTTTCGTTTTGGTTTCAAGAATTTCCCCAACTTTTCACTCCTATTGGAAATTCCCGTCGCTCACTTTGCTTCCCCTCAAGCACTTGGGCAGTAAATTCAGACTTTGTGCAAAGTCCAAATGCCGCAACTGTCGATGTTGCTTATCAGCAACAGAATAAAACAATATCATTTGGTGAAATGGGTAAATCATTCATAAATATTTCACATGGTATACAATTACACGCAACAACGCTCTGTTTCGCTCTGTGTGCTAGTTTTTTCTGTGTTGCGAGTTTCCGAGTCGAGAGTGCGTTTTTCTATTAATAGAAACAAATTCTTTTTTGTTTGTTTTCAGCATGATTGGCATTGACTGAGAGACGGGATGTGCAGAGGACTGGAACTGGGAACGTGCCGCAATGCGTGGCAGATACAAAACAGAGGCAGGCACAGCAGCTAATTATTCTAATCACCCGGCAAAGCAGGCAGTCAGCGGCAGAGTGATGGCAGGCAAAGGAATTGAACTGCTGTTGACCCCAGCTGCAGTTGCAAACCAAACACATATGGTTTGCGGTTGCGGATACCAAAAAGAAGTACGAGTATTCCAGCAAATAGCACACAAATCACAACGTCAAATAAATTGCCAGTATTTTGTCTAACAAAGTTGCGTCTGTCATTTTTGAAGTTCCTAATGGTGTCGGCAGGTAGCCCAGCAGCACGAAGCGTGAAACATGAAATGAGCCATGATTGTGGGTGTTTAAGCATAATATTGTATGTGAAATGGAAATAGTTTTAAGGGAAGTAGCATCAGTCGCACAGGGAGATAATTAATTTTGAATTAATTTTGTGGGTCAAAGATGTTTGACTCTCACACTGAAAGCTCAATTGGATTTTAATGATTTTGTGAATGAACTGTGGATTGGATAATGGTGGCAGGGAACAACAGGTAGTTCATTTTTTAGATCATAGATGGGCCCCAAATACGAACAGTTGAGCATGTACAGGGGTATATTGAGTTAATGTAACATAACGTCGAGAACCCTGAAAGGAGCAAGTCGATCACTGGCGAAGTTTATTGAAAGCTGTTGAATATAAAATACATTTCTTTAGAATGTACCTATATAGTATCATTAGTTCATTACTCCGCTGGATGGATTCTCTGATAGCGTTCTCTTTCTATAGTAGAGATTAAAAAGCTCGTTAAATTTCTCGAATGGCTAAAATAATGCGAAGATTTCAAAGATTCGTCATTTGAGTAACTTAAGAGAGAGTGAGGCAGCTGAGAAAATATTCATACACATGTGCAGCAAACATACAGCTTTCAATTGATTTAATTTTCTTGCTCGGCCGCTGACGAAACAGCAAGCAGTGAGCTTTAAAGGGTGAATGGGTGAATGACAACTCACAAATACCATTGTAGTGACTTAAACGCTGCCGACGTCTGTGCTCCCACTGGCGAACCCTGCTTTAAAGTGATCTGCAAATTACAAAAATGATCCATTAAAGGACCGTCAAACAATCTAATGTTTAGTCCTTAATTCACAAAGCAATGAATAAGTAATGAATACTTAAAGAAGAAGAAATTACCCGTTTGCCAAATAAAAGTTCTTGAATTGTCAGATTTTCTATTACTTAACGGCAAACAGATGCGGCTGATAGACCTAACTCATAACGGACTTACGAAAAAACATTAACATTTGTAGGGTCGTTGTTAAAATAGTTGCAGCAGAAAGAAAGCAACAAATCGTCTAGAACCGGGCCGGCCGAATGAAGAGACCAAAAAAATATAGCTGTATCTCTAACACTCAGTGATGCACGATTTCGGCAAGCATTCGGTGGGAATTGCCAAGTAACTTTGTCTACTATTGTTGTAAAAAAAAATTTTGAATGATTCAAATAATTTCCATATTTGCACTCTAAAAAGGTTCTGCGCTATAAGGCTCTACACATCCAGAATATAGTCCTATTTGTTTGACATTCCCACTCCTAACAAATCGCGAGATAAGCGACAATGAACATAAATCTTAAAACAATGGGCGTGTTCAGCAGAATAATTGACCCCTGAGGTATCAGAAAAAAATGTTGTATCGAATAGTTTCTGCTGTTGGAGGGAGCAGTATCACTTTAAAGTAGCGTACTATTTCTTTGATACATGCTCCTGTATCATGATATCTCAAATTGGCTATTATGATTATATTAAGATAATTGCAAATTTATAATTGACCAGGGAGCAAGTTGTTCTGCTGAACATGGCCAATTATAACATTATAGTGGTGCATCCGCTTAAAACAGATTAAATTGTAATATAACTATTTTCATGTCCTCTTTCCTAGAAACAATAATCTTAAGCAGCGTTTTAGCGAAAAACGAGAGCGTAAGTTAAAGTCGGCTCTAACCGACTTCGATATACCCGTTACTCATGGAAACAAATGTTTAATAGCCTTCCTGTATGCCTGAGGTGGGTCAGCCGAAAAGTATGCAACATTTTTTTAACTCGGCTATTTATCATCCGATCTTGATGAAAATTTCAGGGCTTATAGATTTTGCGAATATAAATGTACATTTTAAATTTGAGATCGATATCTCAAAAATTGTGGGAGATATTCAACATTTTTTATTGTGGGGGCGGGGGTGGGCGTGGCAAAAATTTGAAATAAACTTGATCTGCGCGCAGACAATAGGAGTCTACATTTCAAAATTGGTTGCTCTAGCTCTTCTAGTCTCTGAGATCTAGGTGTTCATACAGACAGACGGACGGACGGACAGACGGTCAGACGGACAGACGGACATGGCTATATCGAATCGGCTGTTGATGCTGATCAAGAATATATATACTTTATATGGTCGGAAATGATTCCTTCTGCCTGTTACATACATTTGCACGACTTTAGTATACCCTTTTACTCTACGAGTAACGGGTATAATTAATGGTCAATCCTATAACTTTTAGCAGGCTCCAAATCAAAACAAGACACACACACAAAGGAGGTTGGTTGACTATATAGCTATTTCATGCATCACCACGATACAATCATCAGCAGTCTTTACCTTCTGTGCTTACTTACTTGTTTACGAGTGACAATCTAGTTTTCCTGCCATATATGCTGATATAAAAGCAACAAAATTCTCCGAATTGGAACATTTGTTGGTCTATATGCCTAAAAATTCGACCATCACACTAGATGAGAGGGGATGATTTATTTTGAGAAAATTGCCACAAAACTAAAACTAGTTTGACTAAAGAGTCCAATTTAGACACTTCCTGCTATAACTAACCATACTCCCCAAAATTGTGTGGAAACCAATAATATTCACAACTGGAAGGTATAAAGACGCTTCCATTGAAAACAAATAAGTTTTTCTCACTAGAACGACTTTTTTGGCCGATTGTTTTTATGGCAGCTATATGCTATAGTAATCCGATTTAGATCATATTTGACAGGATTATGTGGTATCATAAAATATTAATAAATGTTAAGTTTGAAAGCGATAGCATTGAAAACATTTTCTGACCTATCTTTTCTATGGCAGCGATACTATATAGTTGTCCGATTTTCATCAAACTTGGTGATATTATGAAAAGACATTGAAAGCTAGTATACGCGAAGTTTAGGGGCGTTTGCGTTGAAAACAAAAAGTTTTTCTCACTAGTGTAGCATGCAACGTACACGGGTATACGCGGCAATGTTGTAGAGCAGATGTGGGTGTAGGAGCGATTACGGAGCACGCGCTAGCTTCCAGCTTGTTCTGGTCGGCAACGGGGGGGTGCGACAGGGAAAACCGCTGCTCTCTACGAGCTCTCGTTTAGGCTGAATTTTAATTTTGTTTCGCGTGCTAGAGTTTCAGATTCAGCGACAGATCAGAATATCAACCTCACGGATTGTTACACGATGTAACAAGAGAGAAAGAGACATATAGGTTGTCCGAAAACGTCGAAGAGAAAGTTTGAAGTATCTCGAATAAAGCGAAGCAGAGAAAGAACTTATGGATGGCATCTCTGGATGTATTGGCTAGCGCGTTCAGGTGTTATGCATCGCTAGCTATCCCCACCCAACCTTGGTCGTTATGTTGCTTCATTCTAGAAACGACCCCTTTTTCCAGAGATAGTTACGACATCGGTTCACTTAGGGTTGGCATGGCTTCCATCACTAAACACTTTAGTTCATATTCAATTCCATTATTTATTCACAAAATTTAACTAAACGTAATCCTGGTTTCATTATTCAAAAATCAAAACGAGTGCGAACGTGAAAGGGCAATGTAGCTGAAAACTAACATTAATAATATAATAATAATAATAGAGATAATATAATATAATAACGGAGTATAAAATATAAGTGCATCTATTAATTAGCATGAATAAAAATTAAAGGGCATTTGGAATTCAAGAGTAATTTTTTTTTTTTTTTTTTTTATACTTTAAAATTTCTTTAGGTGTATTGAGCAGGTGTAATATTTAATTATGCAATATCTTAATCAAGTGGTTAAGCGCACCAAAAAAAAATAATTTAAGTTCAGCAAATGCATGCTATTTTTAGATCGCTTTTGGTTTGTTATTACTTTATGCAGACTGCAAGAGGCGATCTGCTTATCAGTTTCTGTCGTACCAACACACAAAAGCAAACCAATATAAATGGCATTACAAATTCATTTGTTTTGACTTACGCTTATCCAATTCCCGCGCTGAAAGATCTTTCATGCTGGCTTGTGGGGGTATATTGATTGCTGTATGTTTAGCTGGACATGGGATTAGGTTTTCTTAACTATTAAACATGCACCAAATGCTCGTCACAAAAAAAATCTCAGATCAAATTTTAGCTCCTCATTTCTTTTTCACTTCAGATTCGCACTCATAACTAAAATTTAGTAAAATAAAAGAAATAACATGAAAAACTAAATTGCTATAGCGTTTTCACTAAATCTATTCGCTGGTTTGGACATCGCTACAAAATCCTAGGGTATGCACTAGGCCACACCTTTCTCACTGTTCGTCGCTTAGCAGATCGCGCGACACACATGGGACTATGGTACTTTGTTGTTGCTATGAGAAGTGTATGCTGAAAGTGAGACTCCAAGAGGGCGTTTTATATGTGCATTTGAATTGAGACTCCACTGGGTGGGGAAGCTCGCTATTAGACTTCTGGAGGCACATGTAAGAGACTCCAATTGTCGCACGAGAGGAGTCTCCTCTGGACAGCTTGATTGAGACTTCTATGCTCTATTTTTGGACTCTCCTCATGGCTCGATCACCGCATGACCACTTGACCACTGGATGCACAATTGAGGTTAGCTCCGCTATCACCTGGGGCCACTCCCCTTTTGGGGACTGGCACGCCCCTAAATGAATGGATCTTTCCGATCGAATGGCCTTTGACCGCGTTTTTCTCCGCTACTTGATTTACTCGCTGCACTCTTTTCGTTTAATTTTCGCACTTTTAAATAATTGTTCTTTATGTTTAGACTGTTGTCACAATTTCGAACTTGACTTTTTATATTTTTCGCGAGAAACGACTACTGCTTAGAAAGCTGAGATGAGAGGCACGATGCGTTTAGCTTGACGATAACGAACGGAAAAGACCGAAGCTGGGCTTTAGCAAAGTCAACTAACCTGTCGGCGGAAATGCAGTTCACATGCCCTTGACATTAGGCTTGTCATCTTGACGTTTGACAGCACCCACTATCGAACCTTATGAGTAGCGACACTGCGCTGATCAATCGATAGCATCAGCTGATCCAACGGTTTTTTAATTTGTTTTAATTTAATTTAATCAAAACTATTCTAACTATATTAACTTATTAACTTGGATCAGTTTAAATCACTATAATTTTAGGGATTTAAAAACAATTAAATTTTTGTTTTTATTTTCTGATTTCGTTGAACCAAGCGCCACTACAAGTTTTCGGAGTCAGCAAAGACAAACAGCTGCGTGCTGTTTTGTTTTGGCTACAAATGCGATAGAGAAAAGACACAAGCGAAAGGGAGGGCATGTATATCGCTCTCTGTCATTTCGTTCTGTTTGTGTATCTCTTGTATATTTTTATGTGATGTTGCGAAGACTGTTTGTTAGAAATTCGTATTGTTGTCATTGTCGGCATTGTTGCCAATCTTCACCAAAGTGACTTCTCATTTTATTGCCTAAGCGAATGACAACCTGTTGCCTGTTGAATGGCACCTGTTATCGAGTTCGCATTTATTTTAATTTATCTAGGTATCCGATTTTAGTAAATTCACACACAAAGGAAATTGACTGAAAATTTTGTATGGAAATTATTTTTATCATACGAAAGCATAGTTTGCGAAATATATGTTTTTTTCCCATTTTCGAAATTAATTCCCCAAGATAGGAAAATGAGGTGGAGGGTGAAAAATAAAAGTATAAATAATACAAACACATTATTTTATAAAAATTGAAATAAGGGAAAATTATTGAAATGTTTTAAAAATTAATTAATTAATGAATCGCCGGAAAAGTTTGTATTGGAAAATATTTTCATCCCGATTTTGAAAAATCCGCCCACGAGGAAAATGGCCGGAAAATTCTGCGTGCAAAATCCCATTTTTCATCCCATTGACTTGAAACTTGGTTTGTAAGGATAGAATGCCAAATAATTTGTGATTTCAGTTTCCGATGCAGGAAAATCAGCCCCCAGGGTGTGAAAGACTCTGTATGGAAATCACTATTTTTCATCCGTATGAGTTAATACACGGTAAGGACAGTAGGCAAAATAATTTGAATGTGATTTTCCGTGATTGGAAAATTCACGACAAATGGTGGGAAATGGGTTGCGGGGGTGGATATGAAGTTCGAGGTGAGAAAAAGGAGTTCTGGGAAGAGTTCAATGCCAATTGTTAGCATAGCATATAATAATATCAATAATGGCCGAGTTTAAGGACGTTTTCATTGAAAACAAAAAAGTATTTCGCACTAAGACCCGTTTTTCGACTGATGGTTCCTGTGGCAGCTATAAGATATAGTCATCCGATCCGGTCCGTTCCGACATATTAGTAGCGTGCAGTAAAAAGAAGACTCTGTGCAAAATTACAGCTCGATATCTTAAAAACTGAGGGACTAGTTCGACAGACAGACAGACAGAAAGAAAGACAGACAGACGGACAGACAGACGGACAAAGCTCAATCGACTCAGGTCGTCGCCCTGATCAAAAAATATATATATAGTTTATGGGGTCCGAAATGCGTTGCAAACTTCTGGGCAAAATTATAAATCCAGTATTGTTCGTTCCTACAGAACATTTCGCATCGTGCACAACCCAATTCTACCGCCTCTTCTTCATCCTGGACCACGTCAGATAGCAGCTCCTCCTGATCCCCCTGGATCCCCTCAATATCCATAATGGGATAGGCATTTTTTTTAATTTTCGTCTTAAGTACATCCTGAGGGTGGAAGTGCTTATTGCAGATGTACAAATGCACTTTGCTCTGCATGGACGATTTGATATTGCAGTTTAGCTTCCACTGATCGCGTTTCCGAGGATCAGTGGGAAAGCCATGTAAAATAGATGAAGGGGATGTGCATGAACACCCAACCACACAGCACATTCTTTGCCATGATTCAAAACACGCCTGGTGTACAGGCTGTCCAACATGACCCAAACTAATAGTTGGGATCGATCCCGTACGGAGCCAACGCCCGCCTTCAGAGTGACATACATCTGTGAAATGGCGATCACAGATTCGCGATTGGGCATTGACGCTATACACGTCAATTCGCAAATTTTCTCACCATTTTCCACCTTGTTTTCAGGAATTCGAAAACTTTTGGCACCTAGAGCCTAGAGCCATGCACTTCATATTTGTCATTTTTAAAATTTATTATTTTAAATCGCAGCAGATTCGCACAGAAGACTTGTCGTGTCGACGGCTGAATCGCTTATGCCGCAAATTGGTCGCAATGCGCGCACCAGCCAAATGCATGGCAAATTTGCGGTGTTGACGATTTTCACGTGTTCGGTCTGAAGCAGTGGACGACAAAAAGCCAAATCACATTTTGGCTTGGCATGTATGTGTGCGTAGCCACTGAACGAAGTTCAGCGACGAGCTCGGTGTGCCAACTTCGCAACGTTGGTCTGACGTCATAAGCATAAGCAAATTACAAAAACAAAAACCAACGCACATGTGCGAGAGGAGAGAAACCCAAGCAAAAAATAAAAACAAAGAAGCATGGGCAAAGACACCGCTCTGTGCGTTCGTGTCCGAAAACTCCCAGAGCCTCGATAGCCTCATGGTTTTTTTGGGACTAAATTTAAGAGAGCGAATTCATCTCTGGTTATTTAGTCCTCTCTGGTTTGGGGCATAACAGTCTGATGTTTTCTTAATGCATTAACAGCAAGTTTGTTCTAATTAGAAAACTTTTAAAAAACATGCAAATGCCAGATAAAGTGGTAATTTTCTCCATAGTGCAGTGTGCCGCGGCAACTACAAAATCACCAGAAAAATATCTATTGCAATACATCTTCCCCAGTATGGTCTAGAAGTGAGCTGTCACAATCTTTCCGCACACACTCAGGCGTAAAGCAAGAATGTGCTCTTTCCCCATTTGTAGGGGTGCGTTTATTTGAATTTGAATAGTCGTGTGGGCGCAACGGTTTTAACTGCCACGACAAGCAGTGCAGATCCTCACGAGTTGGCAGTTCCCCAATCGACGGCAGCCGATAGTGGCGTTAGCTCGATTCGCTTCAAGAGCCAAGCGGCGGTCACACTTTCTTTTCCATCTTCCGGTCAAAGACGACAGACGTGCCTTCAATTAAAAATTCCATTGTGTGTGAGCAAAAGTTAATATAATAGAACAGAACTCATCCACCCACAACAGCATCCTGGTGATCCAGTGATTGCGACGATCAGCTTGCCGCTATCGTTCGCAATTCCTTTTGCGAAATCAATTTCTTGGTATTTGTTCGACCTAACCTAAAACCAGGTATGCAAAGCTGTGTAACTCCAAACTCGAGCTATAAATATTTCGTTTCTGCAGTTCATATATGCAATTGGGCGAGATTATCGTGTACACCAGCGTGGTATAGTCAATCTGTGACGGATGCCGGTCGAGGTTGCCTAAACCTACGCATAAAAGTACGACACACACATATGTATGTAGCCACATGCACACGTATGCATGTAAGTGTGTGTATGTTCAATTAGAAAAGGTTATTAACATGGAGTCAGAAGTAGCCGCTTGCGGAGCTCCGTTTAGACAACTAGCCCTGACGACTGCTTACAACAACAACAATTCGTCAGAAGCGTGGGACATGCATTAGGATCCAATCCGCAACCCTGCGAGTGTGTTGTACCTGGCTGTGTTACGATAATCTGTGACGGATGCCGGTCGAGGTTGCCTAAACCTACGCATAAAAGTACGACACACACATATGTATGTAGCCACATGCACACGTATGCATGTAAGTGTGTGTATGTTCAATTAGAAAAGGTTATTAACATGGAGTCAGAAGTAGCCGCTTGCGGAGCTCCGTTTAGACAACTAGCCCTGACGACTGCTTACAACAACAACAATTCGTCAAAAGCGTGGGACATGCATTAGGATCCAATCCGCAACCCTGCGAGTGTGTTGCCTGGCTGTGTTACCCTCTTACACCCACTGTGCTTTCGGTGTTCGGTGCACCTTCATATATCACACCCACTGTGCGTGTGCCCCCACAGAGATTCATCAACCTGCACCCACTGTGCGTTTGTATCGCTGTGCATTTAGTGACAGCATCGACTTACGAACAACGTGTCCACATACGTTGTCACCATCTCCATAAGTGTTGGAGGAACCTTTATTGAGTTTAAGCTAAATATAATTACATTTTATTCATTCCCCTTATTTTTAAGATGTGGTATGGTATGTAGTCTGCATTTTGATATATATACATTTACTTATGATAACATTCCAACCCCATACAGCCATCAGTCAGCAGGCCTGTCGACAACGGTGAGAGAAGCTGTTTAAGTATTGTAAGTACGGCATAGCCGCCTAAAACCGTCCATCGAAACGAAGTATAAATATATATATCAAGAAACCCCTTTCATACAGAGTTACATGCCTACCCAAGTTACAAGTGCAAGGCTTAGATATGTACGCAAACTTCACATAGAAATACTATTTTTCAGCTATACATGGTACCTATCCATGGTCATCATATCTAAGCGCTGCATTGTCATTTAGTTCCTAGTTTTCTTTTGACACTATCCATCTTTTGTCAGCAGCACCTAGTCTGCCTTTTGAATTATTAGTGATTATGCCGAATAAGAAAAGTTTCCTTTTTGAATTACCTAATAGTTGCGCGACCCACCGAATTAGTCCGCATATAATGAAATTTGTTTTATAATTTTTGTTTTTCTGACCTTAATGAATTTGGATTAAAATGCGTTAAATCCTTTATAATGGGCACCTGATATAATTGGTTTGCATTCAATATGGGTACACTAAGAAAAAACTAGAACGAATAATTTGAGTACGAACGCTCTTGAAAAAAAAATTAGTCGCTCTTGAATTTTCAAGAATTTCGCTCTTGGAATCGAGATAAATTCGTTCTAAACGTTCTCAATTTTGTTTTTTATAGGCAAGGGGGGTGAGGGCAACTTAACTTTGAGAGAGTAGCGTTGGAGTCGCTCTCGCAGAGAGTGAGGGCGCATGCGCAGTTGGTCGTTGAGAGAATGAGAGCGCAGAGAGTGAGAGCGCATGCGCAGTTTGTTGTTGTGTTATAAAGGCAACTGCGTCTATTTATAAGTGTGATTTCGTCGCGTCTTTTACCTTACGAAGGTTAGCTGAGCTCGTTAAAATGCCCGTCGCCTGTGTGTGTTTCAGTCTTTCGAGGTACCGAGTTCAAGTCCCAGAAGAGTAAGTAAAAAAAAAAAAATATCTATGTGGTTATCTCAAAATCAATCACAACTTAAAACAAAGTTTGGTGGGTGGGTGGTGGTGTTGGGGTTGGTGTGGTTGATAATGGTGAGTGGGACGGGGGAGGTAGACGAGACGGACCACCACGTCGGTCGGGTCGGGTCAGTCGGGTCGGGTCGGTCGTGTCTCTACCACCCCCCACCCACCCCAAATATTCTTTTTAATTTTTTTATTTTGAGGATTATTCGTTCTTGGATCAAGTACTGAAACTCTTGAATCAATAATTATTCATACTTGGATCAAGAGCTGAAACTCTTGAATCAGGAATGTCGGGATAAAAAATTCACTCTTGAATCAAGAATTTCGCTCTTGGATCAAGAATTTTCACTCTCACCGTACTTTTGAGAACGAATGCTCTTGATTCAAGAGCGAAATTCTCTATTTTTTCTCTGAGTGTAAAGGCACAAATATCAATTGACCTTTACTAGGTTGGGTGGGTAATAGAAAGAGAACACTAACATCTTGTTCTCCCTCCTTCTTCAAAGCTTGTGTGATCAATTTAGAGACCCCGTATGGATTGAATCCCTTGTCCTTCCCTCTCCCGGAACTCTGTCTACTTTCTTTTGTCTGTGTAACCATACAGTTTACTAGGGTGCAAAAGTACCCACGCCATTTTCCCTGTGCAAAGCTGGCACATGTAGGCAGAGTATGCTCCCAGTAATGCTGTCCGCTCACCGCGGAGGTTAGCACGGTTACAAAATGGCGCCCAACGTGGGGCCCGAGAAAGCGAATTTTAATTTAATTTTTGTTTGTTTTCAAAAGCTTATGGAACCCCATCGAAACCACTACACACTCTGTTGGCATAAGATTGTTAGTCAACGCCGATATTGATATTGATGGATTCGTGTAGTCAGCCCCATGCTATCCAAAAACCTTCTATCCTCTCCAATCCTTTATTATCCAAATATTAAAAGTTTTAGTTTCCGTATTTTAGCTTGTCTTGGAGATGCTGACCAACTGTTAATTAAGACGGGGTCAGACCAGTCAGTTTTCATTACCGTTCGTTATTCTAATGAAGTAAATCTTTAGTGTGATCGATGCTTTAATTCACTGTGGATTGATAGATCTGAGTTCAGAATCTTGGTTCTATACCCGGTGATTAATTTATCGGATCACTAAAGCATATATTTGCCTATATGAAGTTGGGATTGTCCTTGATGGATGACTTCGTCAAGTTCCTCCTTCTTATAGATAAAATTCTCACAACTAATATTTTGGATTCAGAAATTCTGGAGAAATCACACAAGCTTAAAGAAGTTAATATTAATGAAATGCAAGCCGTTATTGAAGGATAAGACCCATATTATATTAAAAATATTATTTTCGAAATATATCTCTTACCGTTTACGTATGTATTATATTTTATCGCTACCTCCACTATATTCCTTTAATATAGTTTATTACGAAGATATCGTATATAGGTATTAGTATATTTGTTGAGCGACCATAAGCATAATAAGTAGTTATGGCCGTAAGACGCAGCGCTGTGGATTTATTATCCCTTCCGACAAATGAT
Organism: Lordiphosa magnipectinata; assembly: GCA_037044535.1. Lineage (NCBI taxonomy): Eukaryota > Metazoa > Arthropoda > Insecta > Diptera > Drosophilidae > Lordiphosa > Lordiphosa magnipectinata. The sequence goes on from JBAMBO010001275.1 coordinate 48,208, forward strand.
GCACTTGCTTGTACAATATGTAATGACACAAGTGTAGACACGGTGATAGTAGAGACTCCCTGCAAACATAAGTTCCATCACTCCTGTATCTTGAACTGGTTAAGCACCAAAGAATCTTGTCCAATCTGTAGGCAGCAGTGCACACGTACCAAATTGCTAATAAAAGAAACTCTACCTACAGAAACTATATCTCAGCCAGATAGACCTGTTAGAGGCGCGGTTGAAAATACCTCCACAGGGGCTATATCTTGAACTCGCGTGAACACTAGATCGAACATTAGGAATACACTGACCGTGTCCAATGTACGACCTACACAGAATACTAGACGCGACACCGGACGTACCAGATCAAACTCCGATCCGAATGCCATATCGGAGCAACGAATTCAACAAATTATTTCAGTATCGTTAGAACAGTATCAAGCAAGTTTCAATGCGATCATATCAGATCAAATCGCAGCAACAATGAGAAATCTGAACATATCTCAAAATGCGCCTTTAGCTCGCGAAGACCCTCAACTCGAATGGGAAAATGAGATTCCACCGATCAGACCACCCACTCGACATAATCGCGATCATATTCCGAGAAACGAATCGTATAACGCTCGCATAGGTTCTCAAGAATATGTAGCTGAACGTCCTGACAGGATATCAAGCGTGATATCGAATTGGCACTTTAAGTTTAGCGGTACTTCGAATGATATACCGATTGAAGATTTCATTTATCGGGTGAACTGTCTCACTGCCCAATGTTTAAATGGAAATTTCGAGGTTTTATTTCAGTTCGCAAATTTACTATTTGCTGGACCTGCGTTGTCTTCTTATTGGCGAGTGCACAGGGCAGCTGAGCATTTAAACTGGTTCCAATTATGCAATAAATTGCGTGAGAGGTATCAGGACCAGCGAACCGATAGAGACATTAAGCTAGCCATGAGACGTCGCAAACAGGGAGCAAATGAGACTTTTGATGAGTTTCTAGACGGCATGCTAGCTATGGCCGACTCCTTGCGCGAACCAATGTCTGATAGCGATTTCACTGTTGAAATCAAACACAATTTGAAGCCCGAGTTGAAACATGAACTCTTACATGTGGATACCCCTAACATAGCGACTTTGCGTAAAGAGTGTCATAGACACGAAGACTTTTTTGGTAGTTATCGATCCAAAGCAGCTTATCGTCCAGCTCATCCTACTAAAAGGTTTGTCAATGCCATAGCACATGAAGAGGAGAGCGTTGACTCTAGCTCTGAACCGCCAATGTCGGATGAAATTTGTGTTGTTAGATCACCAGAGAAAACTAAATGTTGGAATTGCGATGCTACCGGACACAGATACCACTATTGTATTAGTCCTCGTCGTATATTCTGCTACGGCTGTGGAGCTTTAGATACGTATAAGCCCAGATGCGTTAGATGTAGCAAAGCCCCGGAAAACGGAGCACAGGATGTTCACCGGAGAATAAACGGGGACATCCGACACTAGCTTCGGATGAACCTAGGCCAACCCCAACTATATTGTCAAATAATTCACCAGATATTCCTTTTTTCCGGCATTTTAAGCCTTATCACGTTAGATTAGAAGAATATAATCAACGCCGGAAAGAAATATTTCAACCAGATATTAGCGTTGTATCAAAAACAAGTGCTGCAGCACGAATACACAAATTTTGGAGACCTAGACATAAATTAAAACGTTTTGTAGTGTCAGCCATCTCGAAAAAAAACGATGATATTCGACCTTTCATAAATTTAGATATCTTCGGTCAGCAGTATCTTGCACTGTTAGATAGCGGAGCAAACAAGAGTGTAATTGACGGAAACCTGGCTAAACACATTCTATCTGGTACAGCTAAGTTCGATAAAATGAAAGGAGTAGTCCAAACGGCGGATGGGCAGAAACAAAACGTTGAAGGCACCTTAACAATACTTCTAAATTATAACTCAGTACAAGCTGATTTTGAGTTTCTGATAGTATCATCCATAAAACAGGATATAATTTGTGGAATGGACTTTTGGCGAAGGTACAATATTACCATTTCCCACTCCTGCGCTATAAATGAGTAAAAAGTAGAAGAAGATGCGCCAGACAAATTGTTGTTGACTACTGTGGAGAGATCCAAATTAAATTCAGTAATCAACTCATTCCCTTCTTTTGAGAGAGACGGTCTGGGGAAAACAAGTTTAGTTGAACATTCGATCGATACTGGTGGTTCAAAGCCAATTAAACAAAGGTTCTATCCATTGTCGCCGGCCAAAGAAAAACTTTTGTGCAATGAAATCGATCGTATGCTAGAACAAGGTGTAATCGAAGAAGCGCCATCATCGCCATGGTCCTCTCCGGTCGCACTAACTGTCAAACCAGAAATAGTGCGTTTTTGTATCGATGCTCGAAAACTTAATGCTGCGACTATAAAGGACGCTTATCCGATGCCTATTTTAGATGGCTTAATAAGTCGTCTACCGCCTGTATTTTGTATATCGAAAATCGATCTAAAAGATGCCTTTTGGCAGATTTGCTTAGATCAAGAATCTCGACCAAAAACTGCCTCCACCGTTCCAAATAGACCCCTATA